>JAAAKQ030030214.1:0-10932 GCA_010016005.3 Zanna intricata
TGTGTGTGTGTGTGTGTGTGTGTGTGTGTGTGTAATTTACATTCTATATATACTATTATATATTAAATCGCATAACATGCAATATGTATGTATATTTTTTAAATATAAATATATATATTTATATAAACACATATGACTTCTCATGAGCACCTAAACATCATTCCTTACGAAACTTTTATGACTGTTTATGACAACTTAAAAAAGGAAACAAGTAGCGTAAGTTAGTATTAAAATAATTTTAATAACAATTAACTATATAATGTGCTTGTATCGGTTGCTTTAACCAAATTATTAACACACTAGAAAAAATACATTACCTGCAATTTGAATGTTCATCATATATTTAGGAGTTTTTAAGATTTTAATGTTTATTGTTAATATAAAAAGATAACTTAAAGAATAGTTATGCGTATTTAAGACATTATTAAAATTAAAGAGTAGATAAACTTATTTGTTTACTTTCGATGCACTGTTTATTGCATTTCTTCTTATCTAATAGCACTAATTTAAGAAACTAACTTTATTCTTAGATCATTATTTTTAGCGTCCTTAAAGTTGGTGGTATTCAAGTACAGGATATTATTAATGTTTGTCGTAAAAATGACTCTGATACACGCACCACAAGTTTTCCAACATTAACTTTCTCAATCCCTATCGTTGTTAAAGATATACTTCATTTTAGTATAAATTTAAAAAACAGAACGTGTAAGAATCATATCAAACATAAGACATTTTCATGTAAAGGAGATAGACTATTATTTCTCTGCACGCAGTAGTAAATTATTTTCTTTAAAAATTAATATCTTTATGCAGTCCTCTTAAATGAGAAAGCGGAAATTAATTAGTTTCCTTAACTTAATCCTTACATTTCAAAATAAATGGAGAGAAATAAATTCATTATTGCGAAACATGTTAATAATGTATTAACCTGATGTAACACTCATGAAACTTTTTCAAATAAGATTTATGCAATTTATTTTTCGTTAACTTTTCTACGTAATCATATAAATTATATATGAAAGAAGATGTTCTGACTGAGTGTTGATTCACTCATCAACGCATAAACAATCCCACGGTAAGTAGAACAGCAGTGGCCAAATATCAACAGAAACTTCAGAAGTGAATAGAGCAAACTAGTTGATAAATGCCGCTATATTCATCGCTAGGTACTATCTTTGAGCATTAATAGCCACATACAACAATCTCTTCCCTAATTACACCAAACAGCAGCGGCCGTTTATCAGAAAAGTCACCCTGAACTACACAGAGATGGGCAGGGTACGAGAAAAGTAACCCTGGAGAACTATTAGTATGTTGCTTGTCCCCATCGAAAAATAAGGATCTCTCTGGTTTGACTTACGATCGTGATGTGACTTATGAAAAAGCACTGCAAATAAGACATCGGCCGGTATGAGTTACAAATGTCAATCTTATGATCCGAAGTGAAAGGGCGAGACGTCTGTTATAAGCTGTTCTGGCAAAGACGGTGTTTTGCATGGTCACCATCCAGAACACCGTAACTTCATCGACTGTCACTTCACCCTCTCTTTGGGAAAAGTACAAAGACAATATATTTCGGAGGACATCAAACGATAGATTGGCTGGCAATTATAGAACAGCACTAATTCATCAATGGACGAGGTGTTTAGTATGTGTTTGGTGTTGATTGAAGATGCCGTGCAGAATTTAGATGAAAAGAGCTTGCCAGAGAACAGTTTGCCTAAGCCTGAAAGATCTGCATGAGTTTTAGGGAAACGAGAATATTTAAGAAAGAATATTTTCGATGTCAGTGTCTTAAGTGAAATTGTAACTAAGGGCGAAGCTTCTTTAACAAACGAACAAAGTATTCTCTACCAGTAGGTCTAGAACAGCATCCAGTCTGATTCTGAATAATTGTTTTTCTTCGATTCTCTTGGTGGTACCGGAAAAGCTTTTCTCATCAATTTACTTCTGGAAAAAGTGAAAAGCATAACAATTAATGTTGCTACGAAATCTTTCTCCTCCAAAATTTTGCAGCGCAACAATATTACGTGTAAACGTTCTCCAGCAAAATATAGTCAAAGCTATAATTATGATTGACGTGGCTCGAAGAAAGTTAGTTTTCATTCCTCGCATACCTCTAATACCTTCGAGACTACTAATTCGATTTCAAAAGGATACAATTTCTAATTAAACTGTAATTTACAATGACAATTAATATGCCATCAGAAGGACAATTACTGAAAGGTGCAGGCATTGATGAAAATACTTTTCCTGCGGTTGTGGGAAAATGTTAAAATCGCAGTTTAGTGATTCTAATACCGAATGGAAGGACTACTAACGCAGTGTACAAAGAGGTTTTGACATAACTTTTGCGGGTGAAGACACGACAGGTAGCTAATATACATAAACATATAATAAGCGTGTCTTGTGGAAGACTGAGTGATTTTCCCTCTGGAACAAATCGCTGGAACTTACATACATTCTGGGTCTAGCATTTTATTGAATCTTATCAGACAATTAACATTTATAACTCTGAACCTTCTAGAAGATATATAAACTTGAATACTTCTTAATAACGTCAGCTATGAAATTATTAATTATTATTATTATTTTGCATTAAATTTCTTTTTCAATTAATATTACTCGTGTTAGGAATAACATTGATTATTACAGAAATAAAAAATTGGCAACAGCATTGATTTTATTTAATCAAAGACCAATTGGTGTAGCATATTGGTTAAAGATTAACAACGATTTTTTTTTTGTTTTTATTATAATATGGATTTTAAAAAATAGAGTAAAAAAATTACTTGAATTTTATAATGTATATACTTGGCATGCGTGTGTGGAATACTAAGAGTGAAGAATCATTAAAGGAATGATTTAATAAATCAAATTAAAATACAAAGTTACAAAATAAAAATGGAATATGAGAAAAATAAAAGGAATATAACAAATCCCGTGCTAATCGCAATTAAGTTTAACGGGATATCCCATGAAGAAATATTTAAGAACATATTCCCTGGGTTTAAAACCCTAGATTTAACATGATGACTTAATAGAATAAATAACAATAAAATAGAATAAAAAATTAAAAATGGGACTTAATGGTTAGCTTAAGCATAAAGTATGAATAAATAACTTTTTGTAGTATCTCTAGTTATAAGAAGTAAGTATTAGCTCTCCTTAGTATTTAACAATTAAATAAATTTTTAATAGGTAAAATTTATTAATTAGGTAGATCTAAAATACATAAACTTAATTTTCTAGCATAAATTGATTTATTTTCGATTTTATATACTGAAATTAGTTTTAAAATGTTAAAGGTTCAATAAATATTTTTTTTTAGAAAACATCTTTGAATAAAATCATACATTTCGTCTATTGAAGGATGATACAGCCTTATATATCGTCTCTGATTTTTTAGTTAAGTTAACCCCTCGTCCTAATTGATCCTTTTTTTCTTTCGTTTTTTAAAAAAAAGATAATAATTATAAAAAATTTATTTCGAAATATTTATTACAAAATTGTTTAGACATTATATCTTGCTGGACGAGAATAAAAAATGCAGCTCAGTTATCTAATTTAAAAGTACAAAAATAAACCTAATAAGATAAGATGTTTATCTATTTATTGATACAAATATTAAAATGATCATATAAAAATTTTCATTCACATGCAAGTATTAGGGTATAGGATAATAATATTAATTTGATTATTGAAGGATGTAATGATATTGCAATTAAAATAGCTTTTATAGTCCACAGTCCACTGCACAGTAGTCTAAAGATTGTGTAGTTAACAAGATGAGCTAAATACTCACAGTTTTCAATACAATTGGGAGTTTACTGAAACGTGAAGTAAAATGTAAAATACTCACTACGAGTGAAATTTAATTAATCAGTTTAAAATATTCACTACGATTAATAATAAAATTAATTTATATTTTAAATGATACTAATAAATAAAAGGACTATGTGTATATAATATAAGGACTATAATGTACTGTAATAAAAGGATATCAAAATTGGAAAAAGACGCTTAAATGAAATTATGTAATTACTACAAAACGTTCATGTCATTTGGGTATAAATTTGTATTTTAATAGCGAAAGATTTTTTCACACTGAGACAGTAATTCCTGAAATTAATCTGAAAAGTTAGGCTTTAGCTTTTAATAATGGTTAGTCTATACATCAAAGAAACCTACACTACTAAAAGAAGCACTAAGAACTGAAGGTAAAAAAAATCACAAAAAATACATACAAGTTTAAAAAAATCAATAAATCCTCCAAATCTTCATTTTTTCCTAGAATTATTAATTGCGATGGAAATTATTGTTTTCTAAATTGGTAGCATTCATGACGTCAAAATATGAATTTCCTCCCAAACTATACCGTTATTAGAGTAACAAGGTTGTAAAATCGTCACAGTTCAAAATATACATCATTGAGTGATTAAAAATTTCAAATTTTTCAAGCTTCATCACAAAGCGCCGTAAGAGAAATTAAAGTGGCTTGAAAACGTAACACAGTAATGAAAATAACAATAAATTTTAGGAATTGTTTTTCGTATAACACTTGCTGATGATGATAGTGAATTCCTAACCACCACGACAGATAAGAAAATATTGAGCCCACAGTCGAAAAAAGTTTTAGAAGGAAATTTTTCGAGTTCTATAAGTAGAAATTTCAATCTTCACATATTCTTTTCAATCATCTGAAAATGCATCGTGATCTGTCAATACAATGTACCAAAACGTTTGTCCGCAGATAAAAAAGAAACAAGCAAATAATGTTGTTGAACATCCAACGCACTCAATCGATATGGCACCAGCTAACGTTTACTTCTCCATTGCTCGATTTCCACGTAGAGAGAAATGTATTCAAGGATACCGATAACTTCACTTTAGAAATGATTTGATTGTTTACCATTTAGTTTTCCAATTTTTTTTAGTGTTAAGGTTTACAAAATTATTAGAGAGGAAGACAGATTCGAATAATATCAATGTTCTCATCAACTGAAATTGAAGCTTTGTTGTCGTTGACTAATCATAGTAGGTGATACCTTGTTATCGATTCTACGGCGTTTTGTTTTCATATTTGCGATAAATTTTAAAAGAAGAAAACGTGAAAAGCTGTTTACAAGAAACTATTAATTGTACTGATGATCACTTCGTTTCTTAAACAGTCATCACCAGCAGATACTATGAAAATAATATGAGTTCATAAAAACGTAAATTGATAAATAAAAAATTAAATAAACCAAAGAATAAATAATAAATCTTGATTACAACAAAATAGTATTTAGGAAACAACGCAAAATGAGTATTTCTAACAAATGAATCGTTTCGGGGCAATCCCAATCGACCGCTTAGTTACCTTATATAGGACTAGGTAAGATAACATTTATTTCAATGAAGAAAGAATAGCATGAACTTCACACAAGCGTATCCCCTCCCACTAACAAAATTTAAGGAAAAATAATTAATGTTCTTTTCTTACCGTAGGAAGCGTTCACAAAATGAGTTGAAATAAATTTAAAATTCTAAAATCCTGATGGATAATAACGCAATCATCGATGAAGTTTCCTTGGTATTTTCTATCAGTAATCCACCAAATATTCTCTTTTATTCTAGTTTCAATCTCTATTTTAGTTTTTCCTGCACATCCTATATTGCCATCATAACTCTGGCAAATCAGTTTATGCTGTCTCTTTAGTGAGTTTAGCTGTCTTCTGCGTTTATGAGTGCGGAGACAATTTCTTACACAAAGCCAGAATAACGAAACAACTCTAAACGAAACTCTCGCTTTTTAATTTACTGAGGCTATTGCTTAATTATTGATCACGATTATCTGATTCTTTCTCTTTCTTGTTCCAAAGTACGAGTGTTTTGCTGTCTGTTAAATTTTTTGTAGATTTTTCTGTACGTTGTCAATAATTTCTTTGATAAAACAATTGAATTTAGCAGTATCTTTTATAAAATTAATTTTTTTGCTACAAGTTTCCAGACCGAGTGACATTCGGGTTGCTCTATAAATTAAACGAAAGATTTCATATTATGTGACTTCCTGAATCCTAAAAGAATCCTTCCTGAATTATCTATCAATATCCCTACTTTTTCTGTAAATATTACGACCGATTTTATTATCTATATAAATTAATTTTAATTCCAAATATTATATGTGTGCGTTACGCACGTACATAGCAATTAGTTATACGATTTACTACAAGACAAAAACGATTGATGTAAAAAATTTCCACCATCTATTTACTTTCAATCTCATAATTTATAAATTTCTTTTAGGTAAAAAAAAAAAATATTATGTAAAGTATCAAAAATATAAAAGTAAAAATATCATCCACATACCTGATCAAGGATAATTTATTTTCCCTTAGCGTCCTTTTCAGATTTTCTCTGAAAAGATTAATTAAAAATTCTGAAGGGGTTACGCTTTACTGTTTCAATTCATTTAAAAAAATCGTTATTAAATTAAAAAGTGTAGATAAGTTTGGAAAAACTTCAATTTCTAGTTTAAATTATTTTAATAATATAGATTATTTAAAATTACTATTCACTTGTAAGAGTTTCTTATTGTAGCCCGTATAAAGATCACAATGTGATTTTTTCAGTCATCAATTAATTAGTTTTTGTAACATGACTAAAAATATTAAAATAATTTTTTCAACGAATAGTGCATGTAAGAAATGGCCAACTCACTAACAACAGCCTTAGTATCAACATAAAAAAGTACCGTCAACTATTTTTACGTCTAACTTTATTTTTTAAAGAACTAATTTGAATTTACTTCTACGTTTCATGTAAAACAATGAATTAAAAGAATATTTTTAGCGGATAAAAATATAAAATAAGATAAGGAAAAAATAAAATAATATATAATATAAAAGAAAATAAGGATAAGACTAAAAATTATGTGAAGAAAATGTAGTCAATAACTATCAACTAAAGATATCTAAAATGTTCTCCTAGGGAAAGTATTTTTAACCTTTTATTTTTTCCTTTGACTACTTTACCTTTTACTATTACTTTTATTCTTTCCCGTTAGTTATTTTTCCTTTAACCTAGCAGTTAGATGTCGGTGATGGGATACAGCGTGTTAGCTATCAAATGACTGGTGCCTGTTGGTACGTATCGGTCGATACCAACAAACACTCCGAGACTCATTAATCTTCTCGCTGTTCAAATATCATTGACATTTTAGTACTCATTTATACTCATCTTATAACTTTTGACAGGTACCGCAGAATGGCGGTAAAAAAAAAGTTTCTTTATATCAATCGCAATTCCTGATTTACTTATTATTTTACTCACGCACATAAACTGTAGTCTGTAGATTAATATATTAATTTTCAACTTGAAAAATATTTTTCTTAATTATTGAGAAATAATGTTCATGTTTAATGAAAATTGTCTTTATGTTGCTTTAAAATCAACATACGGGACATCACATTAAAAGAAATTGTGATAATAATGAAGATCAAGGCCTTAAACGCTGAATGAAAAATCGCTAAAAGAAAAATTATTTCTTGTATAATTTTTCAACGCAATTAAAGTCTGTATATTTTTCATTTACTTCTGAAATGAGTACTATAGGACGGATACAAGTGATTTTCTTTTAATTCCCACCATATCTTATCACAAAACGAATCCCTAGCGGTAACAATAATTTCATATCGATAGAATTATTTTCCCAGTGTTATCATTCATTTGTTATAAGAAGTAAAATAATTAGAACTTATCAAAGCAAATGAGGTGTAAGGAACCCTTATATCTCCGCTTTAAAAATCTTTCAGACTCCAAAAATTCTAAAATATTTTAGAGGAAATAAATTCAGATAACTTTATTAAACCGATCAATATACTTAAAAGTATTTACTTTTTATGTAATAAATAAACCCTATCAACATCAATGTAATATAGTCGCTGAATTTTCCACTCTTTTTTCGTTGATAAAAGATCAGTAGTGTGTGATTTTCTTTATGAGATTATGCAATCTCACAGGCTGACCACGCCTAATTCAAATCTATTCGATATACATGATTAATAATATTAATAAATATTAATTGGTAATAATTAGTTTCAGTTATAAATAATTTTAAATATATTATATTATATTCATAAAACAAACAGTTATATAAATCAGTGGTTCTCATTAATGTACAATGTAATTATTGTCTATAACGACATTATAAAGTTTAAGAACAATTAACTTACTACTTATTGTTAGTATAAAAAGAAAATAAACAAGTTTCTTTAATCAATTTTACCAAAAACAAGAATAAAAGTGATTTTGAAAACATTAATGAACCCATTAATGCCTACTTAAACCACTTCATATCAATAATAGGAACGCAAATCACATTAAAAATGAGTTTTTGACCTTCACCTGCAATAAACAACTGTAATTTCTTTAATAAAAAAATATATATTAAGAAATAGAAATCAGATAAAGATTAATTTGAGTCAGCAAAAATATTCATTCGTTTTTAATATTTTATGTGTACGACTTTGATTTCTTATTGTGCGTACTACTTTTTTGTGAGTTCTAAGTTTTATAATCGTTATGTTTTAAAATGAATTTCTGTCGCACGAAGTAATTTTTCAAAGGAATGTAGCAGCACTAAATGATAAGTTCCTGTTAATGTAATCTACATTTTTACCTTTTTGTTGAAAATTTTCATTTGATTTATTATTTCTGTTTCCTTTTGGTCCCTTTTTTATTTTATCTACCTCTGGACCTATATTTTCCTTTTATTTAGCTCATTTATTGTAACCAAAATATAAATAAATTTTAGGTAAACCAAGTCTTTTTATTTACCACAACAGATATTAAAATGAATTGTCTGTCTATAATTTTTATTTTACTTCTAGCACGTATTATTTTTACTGATTTTTATTTCAACTTTTTCTACGCTAATAAAAGTTAGTAAGTTATGATATTTTTTCTCGCATAGCTTCATACCGCTCTTCCTTCACTTCCTGAAGCCGGTAAACAATTTTTTTTTTTTTTACTTTAACCGTCGCTAAAGGCCAAGTGAAATTTTAAAGTAACTATGAATCTCTCATGTGGTGGATATATTTTATTAAACGTAAAAAATTCACTCGGACTTTCCCAACTGACCTTTCCCAATTTTTTTACTTCCACAAAAGATAAAAAAGTTCCGTACTTTCGCTAACCCATTTTCGCAGTGCACGCGACCCATATACCAAATATAATTGTTCTACTAATGTATCAAGATAACTTAACCTCCAACAGCACCTGTAACTGTTATTGTTATGACTTTATGAATGATTAAAATTAAATGATTTTTTTTTGTATCGATTGATAAATATCATACTGGAGAAGTCGACCGCTTTATTATACTAAATTAACAAAAAACTTTAACTTAGTAAACATTCATTTGTATTATTTTGATTCAATTGTTGCTATTTCAGTTAGGTAGTCATATAAAATGAAAAAATACATTGGACATAAAATCACTTTTTAAACATAAAAGAACAAACACTGCTTTATGAACAGTTTCAAGAGATAAAATTAATGAATTTATAAATAAATACAAAATTGTATATCAAACAAAAATTACTACGAACATAATCAAACAATACAAAGTTTAATTTAGAATATAATGAAACTTTACCCGTAAACGAAATAAATATGTAATTTCTTAAGCTACAATTAAACTAACAAACGATCTATTTTTATAATTATTAACAAGAAAAATTTTCACCTGAAATTCCAAACCATGTTTTTCTCGGCAGTAATCTTTTAACTTCGGGTAACATTGTGCCATAAGAGTATTCCGCTCCATAGTCGTGTCTGAAAGAAATCGATAAATATTTTCAGATGAAAATATATAACTCTTATTACAACGATATAACAATGATAAACATAATTTATGTTTCCTAACTTGCGATACATGATTTTAATCTTTTTTTTATGCTAAAATCGAATTTGAATTCAGAATGTTTCTGTCACCCACCATTTTTTTTAAATGTTTAAATTTTAATTAAAGGATTTTTTTCCCCATTTTTAACGTATAATTCTCATTTTAAGCTCCTATATTGTATTTTGTTTGCTCATTTTTTATTATTTAATTTTTTTAACATAATTCATAAGCTGTAAATAAACAATACTACACAAAGAATTTTTTTTACTGATTTAACACCCACGCAGTAGCTGGAACTACAGTGAGGCATATCATTTTTAGCTGCACAGTTTCGTGGCAGCAAGTTTATCTGCTGCCACGATTACAGTGAGTTTACCGAAAAATCAAATAAATAAAACACCTTTAATTAAAAAAATATCATTTGTACTTTCGATGTAAAATTGGTGATCAGGATAAGACGTGGGCTCCTCATATAGTATGCACTAATTGTTCTGTACATTTAAGAGGATGGCTGAAAGGTACACGGCTGAATGGCTTTGCCATTTGGTGTACCTATGGTTTGGCGTGAACCAAAGGATCATATAACCGATTGTTACTTTTGATTAAAAAGTGTGTTTGGAACTTCTAAAAAATATAAACATACTGACATACTGTAAAATATCCTTCATTGCAATCTGCAATTAAGTTTGTACCTCACAGTGAAATTATTCCAGTTCCTGAGCCGCCTGTGAATATATATTCGAAAGCAGCGATGAAGAATCAAGCAGTACTGAAGAACTAAGTACTGCAGTACCTAGTTATTTAATAATGATTTTGTTTTTGAATTATCTACCAATAAGCTACATCTTATATCACAAGGTGAATTAAATGACTTGATTAGGGATTAAATTTATCAAAAATCAAGCTGAACTGTCAGGCTCAAGAATGCAAGGTTGGAATTTACTTCAAAAAAAAATAGAAAACTTCGGGCTTTCGAAGCCGAAAAAAAGAACTTTCTCAGTAGTTTATAATTTGCTTCATTGCACAAATATTGATTAGCTTAT
>JAAAKQ030030225.1:6486-17248 GCA_010016005.3 Zanna intricata
AAAAAAAAATGGATTAAATACTTTTTACAGCATTTTTTGACAAAAAAAAAATTATTATTTTATTTTTTTGTCTTTTTTTAAGCAAATTAGTATTTTTCTTGAAGAAACAATTGTTAAAAATTACATTGTGTTTATAATAATATAATCTGATAATATGCAGGAAATCATAGTGAACAATTAAATTCTTCGGCTGATTAATCAAAGTTTTGGAACAGATTTTTTTATTAAAATTTGTCTTATGGTTGTACATTCCCAATGATTTATTTTTATAAAATTTATTTCAGTGGATCAGTCAACACAGTTGGATTAAGGTTCTGGTTAATATTACTCAAGTAATAGACTGAAAATTATGAAAAATACAACTTGAATTTTCTTTAGGTTATATAATAACATATGAACTATATTTACATTTAACATATTCTACTAAATTTTTTATTTTTAAGAAATAAAAAGTGAAAGAAATAAACAAAGGGCATTAGGAAAGTTTTGCAGTAAGGCTTTATTTTTTATAATTTTTCAAAATAATTTCCACTGCACATAAACCTTTTAAACTTAACTGTTCACTCATCATCCTTATTGTTAAATGACGGTCTGATCTCACAAGAACCCTCACATACTCAACGTTTTTGTCAGATTTTGAAGTTGAAGTTCTCCCTGAGCAAGGTTAATGCGGAAAACTTGTGCTGTTGATAAACAATGTTCCCCATAGACCTGTTCCAACTTTTCAATGGTCACACTCGTGGATTCCCCAACTTTAACCAGAACTTGATTGCACAACGTTGCTTTACATTCCAATGCTCCATTTTCAAAACAAAAACACAACTTCACTGATGGTGCTGTCAAAATTAATGTGTTGACTACGAAGTTGAAACTCGTACTGAGCATATGGAAGGGATGAATAAACCCTTCAGCACAGACTGGTAGACACAGTTTTGCCAGATCGCTCGCAGTGTTACCAATCTCATTACTTTTCTCCCGTACCTTGTATATGCAAATTTTGCTGCCCAGTACTGAAATGTTTATTATCTTAAATATATGCATATTGTATATATATATAATATAATACAGAAAAGTCACTCCCCAAAGTAGAGAATTAAAAGAGACACTCTTATATTTTTTTCTTCTCATTAAGGTGCTTTTGGGCTTAAGCCCATCATTAATAATGGTTTAAAAAAATTTTTTTTTTATGTACATTTACACAAAATATAAATTTTTTTATTGATTAAAATATTAAAAAAAGTTAAATTATAGAACAAATATTATTTATTCAGTCAAAAGAAATTAATACATGTTATCTGTTAATACAATACTGTAATAACTATTTGATTTATTTAATCTTATCATTATGTAAGTAATTTTTATAAGAATGTCCCCATCAAATTCTGTCAGCAGATTGATAAGGCTGAATTTATGTTTATATTCATTTATATATATATATATATATATAAATTTCCCAAACTTTCTAATTTTTTTATTATAATTTTTGTAATCAATATTTATTTTTTCAATTATTTCTAAATTAGTTTATTATGTTAGTCAATTGTTAAATGGTCAGCTGCATTTAAGAAACCTATTTTTTTATTTTTAAATAATCTTAAGTGTTTATTAAATCTACTTTTAAAGGACCTGGGAATTGATTATGAATCAGTTGCATGTATATATTTACATATTATTTCTATAATAACAGACCTTCGGTAAAGTTGATAATTTTTTATACAATTAAATTTCAATTTAATTGTAAATTGAATAAATAAGTTATTTTTGACTGAAAATTAGGACATTAATACTGCCAAACTATATCCACTAAGTGCAGCAAGTGAAAAAAAGGGACACAGCTCTACATAACGCTAAACATTTTTTTGATAGTGACAGTTATTATATTCTTGAATACATAAATTGTTCAAGAATAACTGTATGGTATAATATGATATAATATGGTATATTATTAACTGTGTGTAATAATAATATTTTTTTTGTATGAGGGTTCAATAATTAAAAGAGACAAATGACAACAGCAGAAAAGTTAATTAATAGAATAAATCAAAATTTTCTGATGTTCTAGTTTACTCCCCTGCTAACATATAAAATATAAACTGATTGAAAAGAATTTTAATTATTGTAATCTTTTTTGTTTATTTCAAAATACTGCCTCTACTTAAAATATTTGCTGTGAAAGACAGCATATTGTAATTAGATTTTTATTTTCTAAAGGTGTAAAAATTAACCAAATTCATTCATAAATGGACTGAACAGTTTAAATCAGACAGAACAAGTGTCATTGACTTTCATTGTAGCAGAAGACCATTGGAAGTTTTGATTGAGCTTTGCAAACTTGCATTAATAATCTTATGAGCATGGACAGATGCATAAAAATTTGGGAATTTCCTAAATATTCACGTGTAGTATGAATATTGGCACTGCTTTTTCCATTATCTGTAATAAGCTGAATTAGCAGAACATGAAAGTTATGTTATTTTAGATTGCTTATTAATCTGTGATTAAACTTGAGCTCCTCATTTTAAGCCTGAATTGAAACATTTGAGTATGGAATGGACACATCCCATACTTTTACTAGGAAAACGCTTAATACCTATGGATCATCTGGTAGTGTTGCTAACAATGTTTGGGACTACAAAGGTTCAATTTATAGCAATTATTTTGAAGATTAAAATGCAGTCAACAGTGAGTACTATATTTACTCATTGTGGTAACAATGAGCAGGTCAAGAATGCAGTACAATAACAGTTCAGTTACCAAGTTGACCACTTCTTTACTATTACAATAAGAAAACCTACAGTAAGATGAGACAAGCACCTAAATGTAATCAGGAATGTGTTAAAAAGTAGTGTTATTTTCATTGTCATTAAATAGATAATATTTTTTCTAGTTATTTGCCTGTAATTACTAAAGGACTCTCATAATTAACTGACCAAACTTAAACCTTTACAGGTTTGCTTATCACTTAATTTGCTTTTTGTCACATATGCAAACTTTTTTTTAATAATCTTAATATAATAAGGCTTACCTTATTTTTGGAAATAAATTTTATTTTTATTTTGGAAAAATAAAATATGATTTTTAAATGTTTCTAACAATTTAAAAATATGTTTAAATAAACTCCTCCATTTTTAATGAATAAAACTAATAAAACATTTTAATTTTTATCAGTCATAGAAACAATTTTTTCTTAAACACTTGAATTGTTATAAACATTGCATGAAGGCTAAAATATTAAAAAAAACTATCTGGCACCGAAAAGGAGTGCATTTTAAATAAATTGTGTTTAAACAAATTTGTAGCAGTTTACAGGAATAAATTTTTCACTAAATGTAGAAATTCCCAAATTTTGATCTGTTAAATTTATAGATCTATTCTTAATTGTTTGAAATATATTAGATTACTTAGAAAAAATGCTTTATATTTCAGATACTGTGACTGCAGCATCTATAAATCAAGATATGAATACAGCCGGCGATTCTGAAAGTAGTACAGATTTTTCAACAGTTCCTACATCAAATTAAAATGTTTCAAAACATTCCTAATTCTTCTTTCTCCAAACAAGCATAATTTTAATGTATAACAGTCTTCAAATAATGAAAAATCTAAAAAAGAGGAATTAAGTTAAGTAAATGTTACAGTCAAGGTTATTATATTTATAAAACATTTTTTCATTTTCTAAATGAATTTTTATGGTTACTGTCTTTTCACCTTTGCAATAAAATCTTTTATTGCAAGACAGTTAATACTTCTTTAGTATTCTTTTTTTACCTTCTGTTTAAAAAAAGGATACTATATGTAAATTATAATTGACACAACAGCAGGAAAGTTAATCCTAACTGGCATTTATTTAACTACTAAATTTTTTTTTATTGCTGTTAACCTTGGGGAAATAGCACTATTATATTGTGTGCAACAGGTTTGATATTTTTTGTATGTTTCAAGTACAAAAGTGATTTTTTTTATTTTGTATTCCTTAATTTGTTCCTTTTGCATATGTTGTTATCAGATTTCATGAAAAGTTCATCCTTTCTGTGAAATTCCAGTAATTTTTTTATGAAGTAATCAAATCTTTTTATTAAAGATTTTGATTAATTTAGCAATTATGTATTAGATTCAGTATAATTTTGATGATAAAAATATCATTTGGTTATATGAGACCTAAATTTATTATTTCTAAATATGTAAAATACATTATCACATGAAATTTTGATTATTTTATTAATTACACTCTGCATGTATAATTTTTATGATACAGCCATCATTTGGTCAAATGGGAAAATTTTTTATTAGGCAATAAAATTTTACGTTTTATATTAATCTTTTTTAACCCGTTAATGCCGGAGTTAATTTTTTGTAACACTTTTATGTTTTTATTATAAATATCCTTTAATTATGTTATTCTCACTATAAAAATTGTCTTTATATTATATATTGAAGCCGTATGTAAAAATTAGCGCAACAATTCAGCAGGTACCACTTGGCATCACTAGGTGGCTGGACACGAGTCATAATTGCCGTATGGCAATGTCTTTTTCTTATTGTATTTTATTTTGTTAATTTTTATTGTCTTTGTGTAGAATTGATTATACAACTCTTTCGCCATATGGAATATCATTATTCCACATCATTCACATTCATTATCATATTTTTTACAAAATTTTATGCTAACCTCTTTTTTAAAAGATTTAAAAATCTTTTTTAAATTTCTACATTTTCTCATTTGCAACAAGTCTTCATTATTTATAGAGTGATAAACCGATTTATTGGGAAAAACCAGTCTCTTCTCATTGACCCATACACAAGTTCATTTCTCAAATCAGAACTCCTTTCCCAATATCAGTGTTTTGCTGGCAATATATTGTTGCTAAACAAAATTATAATACTAAAAAATGCTTTTATTTCTTACTTAGTGATGAAAGAATTTGGTTATTTATGAAAAGGGAGTTATGGTTAGTTTCAGTTACCAATACATTTAGGACCTCATCATTAAAAAATAATTCAAACATATTATATGGAGCCATGTCTCAATATTTTGTGTAATTACTTAGTGGAAAGACTATATTGTACCCCGATATGTCACTGTTTACTACACTCTTGATTTTTTTTTGTTTATTTTTTACGTGTGGTACTTTAGGCCATCACTATATTATGACTAACAAGAAGGGCTATCTGAATCATTACTGTTGACTAACAGGTATGTTATCAAGTACAAAACCAGTAGACTCATCAACGCCAATTGACTAACAGGTATGTTATCAAGTACAAAGCCAGTAGATTCATCAATGCCAATTCTCCACAAACAGAAAAAACTACTTCAGCTCCAGCAAGTAGCTGACATTTGCTCAAGTTATTTATCAGTTCAACATCATCTTCATCAGCTGAATCTTCATCTAAATGTACCTCATGATCAGGTGCCTCAATAAATATAGATTCAGCAGGAGTAAGAACTTTGTCTTTTAGTATCATCAGTACTTTACGTTCAGAGACCTGAAAACCACCATTGCAAATCGGTTTCACACATACTATCCTGTAAAAAAAACTAATAAGAAAGTTATTTTGTGAATGATCTAGGAAAGATTTTTCCAGATATTTTTAAAATGGTGATGGTATGGTAGAAATATTCAAAAATTCACTTTTCAAGGTGTATCACTGCAGTATTTTTCTTTGTGTTAGACATAAAGGAGTATTTGAAATAAAAATCTAAAAGTAATAAAAAAAAAAGAGAAAAATACTAAAATAAATAACAAAATAAATAACATTGGCTAAATTAGCATCGAATGCTTTTAGCGGTGCCACTTGGCACCTGCTATGTTTAGTTACAGTTAATAAACTATCTGGATTGTTGCAAAACTAAAATGTTGTATGATTTTTATGATGATTAATGATTTTACAATCAATCGCTATGATTTTTATGATCACTAACCAAGGTAATAAGACATTTGGCAGAAAAAATTATAGGAAGTAACAAAGCAATTTCATTACTTACCTGTATGGATTTTCCATTATAACCAGAGTATAACACAAAGTCAACAAAACACACAGTCACATTAACTGCTGTATTCAAAATAGTAACAGTTGTACTCTCTGTTAATAACCTAACAAAGCATTGAAGTCGTATTTTCCTAACAGTACAGTACATCTGAAATTAAGATGCGTAGAAAACAAAGAACTGCAGTTGGTGTTTGGTGCCCCTAGGTGTTAACAGGTTAAGTATCTTTGATTTATATTAAAATGTGAACAATATGTACTAAAATTTGTCACTGTTGTATAAAATACAATACATGAGTAGTCACATTAAATTTTTGGTGTGAATTCCTGAAGGTTAATTAACAAAAGGTATGGTGTTGGATATGCTTCAGATGAAGTACATCCTCCTATAGTTACAAGTTTATACAGTTATTTTTTTTAATACTGCAATTTTTTGAGCCAGATAGTATCTTGTAAAAGGTTTTGACGACATCACACTTGCTATTGTTATACAGAGAGGAGAGTCGTTTTCAGTAATAGAGTTTCTTCAGAAATTTATATACTGGAAACTTAAGTACTGAAAGCAAATGTGTTAGCAATTTATTTGTAAATCGTCTAAAGATTTTCTTATGTAAGAAACCCACCATCCCTGCACAACACCTCTCTCTTGTCCGATAAAAAAACATTGGTTCATTATATTTTCTTTTGCACTCAATTCAGCCTAAATTTTTAGGCTGTAACATGAGTGTAACAAAAGACTGTAACATCAGCCGCAAAATGTATATACTAAGCCATTGTTAACAGAATCAAAAATTAAAATATATATGTTTGATCAGATTAATTTGTTCTTTAATATTTGTAATATTTGTTTGGAAAATGTAGAATTAAAAAAAAAAATGTTACTGTTAACATAACTAGTAAAAATAAGTTTCTTAAGTTAAAACAAAAAACAAAACAAAAATTTTGTCTATTAATATAGGTTGTAGTGTATATTTTATTTATATATATAATATATAAAATTGTATAAAAAAATTCATTGATGGTGTTATAATATTTGTCTTTTTCAAATGTGTATTTGTTGGTGAAGAATGAAATATACTAAAAATTGTAAATTATAATTATTACCTACTTCTGTCAGTTAATGTTGTTTATTTATCTATTCTTAAATGAACCAGTGCATAATTGTATTGTATTATTGGCATCAACAAAAATTTTGAAAATAATCTTATGCATAATTGCACCAAATGTGATACATTTAGTTTAAATGGTGATGTTATGGTAGAAATATTAAAAAATTCACTTTTCAAGGTGTATTGCTGTAGTAGTTTTCTTTGTGTTGTTAGATATAACAGCTATGATAACCATATCTAGTTCTTATTTATGGCAATCGAAAGACATAAAGAGTATTTGAAATAATTGCCCAAAAGTAATAAAAAAAAGTAAAGAGAAAAACACTAAAATAACTAACAAAATCAATATTGGCTAAATTAATAGTGAATGTGTTTAGTGGTGCCACTTGGCACCTTTATGTACAGTTAAAAAACTAAATCATTAATCATTACAATTTACAATATAGTACGTTGTTATGAGATTTCATGAAAAGTTCATACATTCCACGATTACTGGAATTTAATTGGAGTCATGGCAAATGTTTTATAAAATACATTGTTTAATAATTCTGTCATGTTGGAGGAATATCAAATTAAGTAAAGATTTTGATTACTTTAGTTATTTTCTTCTTCTTTTAATTATTCTTTTTAATTTTTCTCAAATATAAAGAAAAAACTAAATCATGTAATATATAATTATATATAATTCAGTCAGAAATGAAAATTTAAATAAAATAAAAATTCAGAATTAAGGCTTCACATTTAATGTTTCAAAAATCCAACATGACAGCTTCAAAATTATGATGTATTTATCGTTTAGTATTGAAACTGTAAATGTGCAAAGTTTCTCAAAAATCTGACATCCTCCATATAAAATCTGAGAGGATTCTTCTTTCTCATTAGTCTGTTAGCATTATAAGTTTTAAAAAATATTTTTTTTTACTCTTATGATACTAAACAAAATTATGGGAAAAGTGCATACATTAAAAGTTGAAGTTATTGACCTGTGTTTTCATTTTGGATTTGTGTTAAAATATCTGTATTTGTAAAAAAAAAATGAAACAAGGAATTAATCTTTTTAGATCGAAATAGCTGGCATTAAAATACACATGTAGAAAGATGGCACGTGTGTGCTTTTTTAAGGAAAAGTTATTATATTTAAAATGCACACTATTTACAGTTAGTGCTTTTTATTTTTTTTCCCCTTTGTTAAGGAAAAAAATTTAAGGAATAAGGTTTGACAAATTTTTATGTCTAAATACTGTCTCTCTGGAAAATTGAAGAACTTTAAACTAATTACAACAGATGTCTGCAGGTACTAGTTAATAAATGCCTTGAAAAAGTATACTGAGAGATTCCAGTAATAAAATCTAAGTTAATCATTTTTAATTTAGTACATGTCGATAGTCTAGTTTTGAAGTCACTATACAGTTTTTATTATCCTCTTTTCTAATAAGATAAATCTCCATTGAAATAAGCATAATGACTTACTGATGATTTGTTTGTAAAATGAGTACTAAAATTAAAAAATCAAGAAGGCTTTACTATAAACTAGATATTACTTTAAAAATTAAATTGAAAGACTCTTCTCTTAACATTGTTCAACAGTATATTAGTTACACAGATGTTTTACTCATTTATTTGTAATTAAAGTATCAACCATTAGGAAAGTAACTGCATGTTACATTTTTATGTTAATTTATCAAAAATTACAGTATAATAGTTTAATATTTTAACTACATCACAGTTGGCAACTCTGTAAGATAGTAGTGGGGTACTGATGTAATGTGGTCTTTAACTTTGTTTACTCCTAGTTGAGAGACAGCCTTTGTTCAGCATGATATGTTTAAAAATGAGCTTCTCATGTTTACTAAGGCGTGAAACTTAGAACTCTCGACTTAGAAATCAGCTGATTTGCGATGTCGTGTTATCCACTAGACCAGCCCGGTGGGTCAATCTCTGCATACTGGATCTTCATTTCTTTGTTGTAAATTTGCTAACCAGTGTTCCCAGATGCTGAAAATCTGGGGATATATTTTAGTCATATACCAGCAAAAATGATTAAATTTTCCCTTAGTTTTAAAGCTATTTAATACCTCTTAACTTTGATTTACAGTCACAAATAAAATGAAAGAGTAACTCTTACAGTTTTTCCCTACAACTCTATAATGATCTTTCAGTACGTGGCATACATTCAACCTACACCCTACGTAGGAGAGTTGCTGATCCCATACTTTAATCAGCATACTGGAATAATGGAAGCAACAGCTGTTTTAGAACTGTGCCTCAAATCAATAGGTAATAGAGGCACATACACAAAATCCCAAAGGAAAAAATCGCATGGGGTCAGATTGTGTGACCTTGGAAATCACTACAAATAAATTCTATTAGATCTAGGCCGATCAATCATGATTATGGGTAAATTGTCATTCAACTAATCCTGTGCAGAGTTATGATAATGAGAAGGTGCACCATCTTGTTGCCAAATAAAATTCTCTTTGCTTATCTTGAGTGTAGGAAAGAGCCGTGTATGCAGGATATGCAGATAAGTAACTGCTGTTACATTTGCTTCAACAAGAGCAGAAAAGGCCCATAAACTTATTATGGATACTGGAAGAAATCATTTAATTTTTGGGAAGTCCCTTTCCATTGTAAGAGTTCATTGGGATTTTCTGACCCCCAGATACAGACATTATATATGTTAACATTTCCATTAAGATGTAATGTTGACTCATTACCAAATGCAATATGATCAAGAAAGTTGTGACTTCATGCTGCAACATTTTATCAGTTATTCAGAGTGCAGAGCATAGTCCTAAGCTTCAAAGTCAATAACAGCTGTAAATGTTTCCTTAAAACTTTCTATACTGGTATTGCTGGCTCGTGATTGGCCTTCCTAACAAATTTCTTTTAGGATTACGCTGAAAGATTCCCCGATTTGTTTAAAATTTTCTTCAGACATTCTGCATTCTTCCTTTACAGATATCTGGTCAGTTCCAGTTCTATTATGACATTGATGAATGTTATTGTCATTGAACTATAACTATAAATTCATATTTATCAAACTGCAAAACCAGAAGGTTTTTGTTTAGGAGTCACAATCTTTGGCAGCGACACTTTCAAATAGAAAATTAATGAATCAATTACAGTCATGCATGCAACTAAAACTTCTTTATGACCTTTGAGTCTAGCTTTAAATCAACACTGTACATCTTATCCAAGAGATATTATAAAAAAATTAAAACCACAATATTCTTTTTTGTATGGTGTACTGACAGAGTAAATGTGCTATGAGGAAGTATGTAAAAATAATTGAAAATACTAATAAAGGTAACTTGCACTCATAGTTCTTTCTCCTTAAGTTAAACAGTTAAAGGTAATGAAAAGCTGTACAATAACAGAAAAAAATTTCAAGGAATTATGTCAAAAGTTTAATTTAATTTCCTTCTTTTTGGCGATTTTCAATTAGTGGTATTTGTAAATTATGCAACTCTTCTATTGTTTTGCTTTTTTTTAGCACTTGTTTTCTGTCATTGATTTTTTACCAAGTGAGGCTTTTGAAAGATAAGTTTTCATTGATTCATCACATCTTTGTCATTTCTAGTTTGGTATTTTTTTTTTTTTGTCTTCAGTCATTTGACTGGTTTGATGCAGCTCTCCAAGATTCCCTATCCAGTGCCAGTCGT
>JAAAKQ030030247.1:0-11429 GCA_010016005.3 Zanna intricata
TCTTTTTTAATAAAAGGATACCACTACTGGTACTATAGGAACATTGTTATAAAAACGATTCATCTCGTGTATTTTTCAAAAAAAAACAAAAAAAAACACTAGTATATAGAAAGTTGTAAATGATATTTCAAACTTTTCTTTTTCAATAGTAGGATCGTAAATTATATGTTACTTATTGTACCTATTAATCCGTTAGCTTGTTCTTTTAAAGTATAGTGAACTGTGTTCTTAACATAGTTTAATTTGGAAGTATTCCAAAGGTTTCTTTTACGTTTAATATAACCTTTATAGCCTTGTTTTATAAGTTAGAAGAATGGAATCGAAAAATCATCGCAGAAACTTCAGTTATATATATATATATATATTTGAAATTTGAATAAAGAATTAGTATCAAAGACAAATAAAAATAATTTTCAAATCGATTTCAATGGAAAAAAGTAGATATATTTAAAAAATAATCGATTATTTAAAAAAAAAAAAAATTGAACTAATTCGAACCAATATATCTAGAAATACCAGAATTGAATTACGAGTATGTACACCCTAAATAATATAACGAAAGAACGAGCTTAAAAATTTTCAAAAGATTTTCTCAAGTAGTTTTAAACGAGTAGTGAATAAAGCCCTTTGCATAGAGTTAGTCTTAAGAAGGTTACACCTGATTTCATCAGACTGCCGCCCAGACATAAAATTTGTACTAAATATAATAATAATTTTTGAGGTTTTTATTGAAAAATATTACAATACTATTTTAATAGACTTAAAAATTATTTTAAAAAATTTTTAGGGTTATTAACTTCATGTTATTTAAAATTCAAAAACGTTTTTCTTTTCTTTTTTTTTTTTTGTAGTAATGAAAGATAAATCCTGTTACTCGTTGGCTTAACTATTAATATATACAAAATGAAAATAATCCTGTTTGGCTTATCAGATTTGATAGAAGTATATATTTTTTTTATTAACGTAAAATAAACCTTCTAAATATCCCTTCTTTATTCAAAAAATTTTGAATAAAATCTATAGACGAACTGATTTAAATAAATTGAAACAAGCTTAAAAATTCCTGACTAGTATAAATTATTATTGTCGTTAACGTATTAAAAAAAATAATCGGAAAACACTATAAATATTTTTGTAACGTATCTTGTTCGTCATACGAATTAATTTTATTCTGTATTTAAAGAATACAATTTTTTTTTTCATGGTTTCATTATTCGCGGTAAATTACCGTATCGTAAACCCCTCAAATAATGAATGATTACTCTATAGACTTCAGAAATCAATCCCATAAGATACGATTTATTTTTTTTATTAACAGAACTGAGAACGTAACACGTATTAGTTAAGCTATATTGGCTTCGACGTATGTAGTAGCTTTTTCTTGTTTTGCGATGATTTTTTTTTTTTTATCTGTTATAAGATAGCAAGCGTTTGTGTGGTCTCATTTGCTACTATCGTCAAATCGATCTTCGTCGGTGGGGATGAAGATAGAAGAGGACAACTGGATGGTTAATAGAAGGGGGAAGGGTATCAACCCATTGTTCGTGGATGGGGGTTCACGGTTCTGTGCCCTGCCACAATATACTAGCCTAGTAATCTCCTGCCAAACAATCACCCAGTATACCCCTATGTCCATTTTACTTCTACCCCATCGCTATATACTGACGCTATCTGCTCTCTGCTCTTTGATGAGAGTTTTCTTCTTCCTCTCTTTCTGTATTTGTGGCTAGATCTACCCTTTTATATTCCTTGTATATTGTATTCGCAAAATTTATGATCTTATAACTATCAGAAAGAAAATGATTTCCGATTTCCAAATTTATACGTATTGTTTAAACTTAACTTCATGTTTATAATAATAACGCAATGAATTTATGAAGTAATTTAATTAAATTTCATACATTAATCCTTATAAATGTATCATTTACTGTTTCTTTTTTCTTATTTTTACAATTTAAATATTTCACTTTTTACTGATACGGTATAATCTTTTAAAAAATCGGTTTTGAAGAACGGATAGATTTCTGCAAAAAGTACTTTTCTTTTTTGTGCAAAAAAAGTAAAAACAATTAATAATAACTAATTAATATTAGTAAATTAAAAATTTCATGGTTAAATTTATGGTCAATAAATATTAAATTTCATGGTTACAGTTTTTTAAACTAGTATATTAAATTAATCTTACCTAGAAGTAGAAGTTTGTCACTATTAGGTGGAAGTCTTTTAGTATGGATTTTTACTAGAAAATTCTGATGATATTGTTCTCCTTTTATTTTAGAAAGTATTAATAATTTTTTCTAGTCATTAACATTTTATTTAATTACATTTAACTGTAAGCTACCTTGTTTCGATGAACGTTTCATCCACCATTTCGATTTACGCATACAATTCTAGTTTTTATGTTTTGTATCGCATAACAAAAACATATCCATAGGAATTGTTGTAACTTCCTGACAACTTTTTTTCAAGTTTTTCAGTGTTTTGTTGTAATTAATAACAGAATATCTTGCTTTTCAGAAGTCCCACTAGAAAAAATTACACGCAGTGTGTTACACTGATCCGCGAATTAAGCAATATCTCCTTGCCTGGAGATATAACGTGGTCTGAAAATAATCATTTAATTGAATTCATTGATTCCCTAGATGTGTTCTGTTGAATGTATATATAAATTAGTTTCAGCTTTTTCTGTTATTTCACTAGACAAAATCTCTTTAGTCAATCGGACATATTGTTTTGATGTAATGGTGAGAACATTCCCATTATTGTTCTTCAAAAAAAAAAAAAAGATTGATTATCTCGGCGGATGCTATTTCTCACTGTACGCTAACTTTGATATAGTGCATTGAGATCCACAATCATAATAGAAAATGGTGTTGTAGTTCTTGATGCATTTCATTAGGATTGTTTGTGATCCGATGGAAATAGTTTAGTTTATTCACATATTCGAATTTGAGGAAATGTGTTTTATCATTTGTTAGCTTCGTTATCAATGTCTTCATTAATGATTATAAGATTCAAAAGTTGAAGGCAGAAAGTTGTATTATTAACTAGATCAGCCTGATATTTATAGGTTGAATTTTACGTGGCTGATTGTGTATATTCTTATGAAGAAACCTTCGATATCAGTTTTTGACAGACCAAGTGAAACCGGGTAACAACGGGCAGACCGTTTGGGACTTGGTAATATTGTAGCTCTTGCAACGTCTATATTTAGATGTACATACTCGTACATTAATTTCTTTAGCAGGAGGCTTTTTTTTTAATGTGGAAACAGCCTTTTCAAAGTTTTCTCCCTCCCCAGAGGCTTTATTAAAATAAGCTGACGGTACCGCGATTGAATAAAAAATTGAAGTGTTGTCGAAATATCCATTGTGAAGAATTCTTCAGTAAAACTATCACAAGATGCTTTAATCGCAAAATTAAGATGTAGCCCTATCCAATACTCCGTCAAAATTAAATCTATAAGTGAAATTTATTATCAGAGGGTGAACTTTTTTTTAAATCGTCTCTTTCAACTATTCCTCATTATTAAACATAAAGTTAACCATGTTTTCACCAGAATTTTTTTGTTCTTTTCCTATTGAGATTTCTAGATCTTTTTTAATTTTTTTTATTCTTACCCTTTTTTTAACTTAAAGATTTGCGTTTAATATTTTCAATGGTTGGATTTTAATCCGAGGGTGGCAGTCGATTAAAGTTATCGATTGGAAATAAGGGAGAAGATGAAACGACTTAAAATGGCTGCTTTGTATGCTGAACTTTTATCTTCAATAATTGTATTGGGCAAGGTATGGTATATAGTATAAACTATACACATTTTTATTATACATTGCACTGTTTAAGTATGCATTGCTTGCCGTTGGTTATTTGCATGAGTTTACTCGTTACCAGGTGAGACATGTTTTTCATGAATACTAGTCTATAATAAATTGTTCAGTCTCTAAAACGATTCATCTTTTTATTATAATGTTTTTTCCTTTTTATACAACTTTTACTCGTAATTCATCATTTTCATTTGGAATAAAATAGGGTAATATAATTTTTATTTTTATTTTATACTTGTATTATCCCAGATTTTCTTCCATAAACTTATTATTGGCATTCTTTCGATAGGTACAACTTTTTAATGTTATGTTGTATTTTTGCTAAAATATTCACAGCAATAAAATTATACATTCAATAAATATGTCACTTTTTTGCTGGAAAATAATAATTTTGGAATCTAAATGTATCGTAATGAATTTCTACAGACGTTTATATTTAAATTAAACTTTTTTTCGATAATTACTGTAAATAAGAAAAAAAAAATCAAAAGAAATTAAATTTGGAAAGTGAAATATTTATCCTTCATGTTGTAAAGACGAGATATTGTACCGAGGTAATCCGATAATGCTTTGACAACCATAATTACTTATTTTTAAGTACAATTACTTCAGAAAATAATATCTATTATATTCTGATATTCAATAACATTTGGTGAGCAAGTTTCGTAAAATCGAAACAAGCCAGCTCGAACTGAGTTATTTCAGGGATTACCTATGACGCTGCTACTATTAGTGCCACTATTGATTATTACAGGGGGCTCTGCCCCCTTGCTAGTATACTCGACGCCTGGATCCTCCTTTATATCCTCATGATTGTGATGAAATCAAGTATTTTACAGAAATTTTTTAAGAAAAGAAATATCAGAAAATATTTTTATAAACATATTGGTGTTTTTACATTTAAAATAGACTTAAGGAGTGAATAGATATAGAATTTAATAGTTTTTTTTTTATAAAAATGTAAAGTTTAACGCGAGCCATGTTGATAACAGAGAGTTGGCTTAGGGACGCCATCGTTTTATCTTACATGTGATCCGTGTGACGTTGTGTTAGTTGCCACTCCAGATGCTGCTATTAGCGCAGAGCGGACCACGTGATTGGTGCAAAACGGACCGCATGATGCGTCGGATGGCAAAAATGACTCTTCTGTCAAATAAAAAATAATTTTTTTTTAATCTGCTAAATATTAACTAAATCCCTTTCTTTTATTAATGAAATAAATTAATAAATAAAAACAAGAATCTTCGGTTAAAAATTAAATATCCTCTGTAAATTAATTGACGACTACTTCTAGCAGGAGAAAGTCGTAAATGGAGCCGTGTTCAACGGCTCTCTTACGCTAAATACAGAATACTTTTTTTTACCGATAAATAATTATAATAAATAAATAAAAATAGTAGTATAAAATATAAATTTAAGAAATTTTAAGTTGGAAATTAAATACAATCTGTAAATTAATTGACAACGAACTGCTTTTTTCGGGAGACTCGAGGATGGAGCCGTGTGCAACGGCTCTCTCACGCAAGATGAAAATCCTTTTTTTTTTTACTGCTAAATATTGACTGATAATCACTTTCTTTTATTAATAAAGTCAAATAAATAAGATTAATAAATAATAATAAGTGTTTAAAATTACAAATATAAATTATAATAATATAGCTTAGAAATTGAACTATCTGTAAATTAATTGACAACGGACTGCTTCTAGTGGGAGAGAGTCGGTGAGTGAGGGAGTCGCATGCAGCCGCCCGGCTCACCACTATTGGTCCACGCTGTGCCAATAGCAGCTAAAATAAGAATGTGAGCACATACGAAAAACAAATAAACCATGAATCATAATTTTTTATAGAGCTTGAAAACGGCTTCAGTACAAAATAGTTTCGTTTTTTGCAGTTGTAATGTTTAAGATGCCTTATTCGATCGAGGAAACGCTACTTGGAATCCTTTTGCGCGTTCTTTTTAAAAAAAAAGCATCAGATATTCGTGGAAAAATTTCCGAATGCCATTATCCCAGTAAAAGTAGCATTTACGATTTGATAAAAACATGACTTACAACTGGATCGGTTTCAAATACAAATCCAGATTGGCAACCTTCTATAACAATTTCAGAAGCCACAGGGGATATCCAAAGGAAAATTTCTGCCGGTCCAAAAAAACAACAATACATAAGTTATTACATCAAAGCGATGTAAAATATTTATCTTTCCCTAAGGTTCTTTGTGATTTAAATTTGAAACCGGATCGTGTAACGACTATATAAAAACTTGAAAGAAATTACAAACCAAAACATCGTAATTATTATGACAAAAACACATTATCGTTAGACAAATAGACCCGAACTGTATTTTATATTAAACAATCATCAGTTTCAAATACCAGGGCATGTTAATTCGCCCAATATTAGGTATCGGATGATGGAAAATCCTCACCGATTGTTTGAATGTCCACATAATAATGAGAAAATTGTTGTATGGTCTACGGTTTTTTGTAAACGTAGGGGGGGGGGGCAATATTTTTTAACGGGATTGTCAATACATTATTCCGTAAGATTTTCGTAGAATTCTACGCTCGTTTAACAGATTTTAAAAATAGTTAAGAAAATTAAAACATTTTTCTGCTGAATTTTTTTTCGGTGGAAAAAATGTAGCTGCAATAGATAGTGCAGTATCTATTGATTTTTATTATGTATGAAAATTGATGCACTTTTCAATTGATAAACGTTTTAAACGTTAATCTTTCAATCTAAATTGATTTTCTGCATCCTATATTTTTCATTATCAGCTTTCACGTATGTTAATCTAATTATTATTATAATTTAATACTTTACGAAAAAAAATATTACATACCGTATACATTAAAAATAAATATGTTACATAATTAATATTAAATATGATAAATGTTATTAAATATTCAATTTCATATTTTTTATTTATAGATTCTTTAATTTTACAATCTAATCTTATTAATGTCGACCTCCGTAGCTGAATAGGTAAGATCTCGGCATTTTGTGAGGAGGTCCTGCGTTCAAATCCCGGTCAGACATGGCATCTTTTTATACGCTACCAGTTTCCACCGGTAAATGGTTGAAGTTGTTGATTTCCCCATTTCATGACAAAAACAATCTTATCAATTTACTACAAAAAAAAAAAAATTAAATTTATAAGTTTTTAGTGGAATTGAAAAAAATTCATGAAGATTTATAAATCTTTTTAACTGATACCTCTCCTTAGAGTTATTTGTAACTTGCTGTTGTTTTATTTACGTGAAAGCGGTAAAACAGTGTTTATTCACAAGAAAAATGTTTGCCGCTCTTGTACGAGTTTCAGTGGATTGATGAAAAGATTAATATGATGACAGGGAAGCTTTATCCGTCGAATTGTTATCGGTTGTGAAGAAAAAGAGGAAGAAAAGATCTGTGTGTGTGTTTGTGTGTGTTATAAGTATTAGACGAAGTGAGGGAAAAAGAGTGATTGGTATGATAATGAGGGTTATTTGTTGATGTAGCGCATTATTTCACCGGAGTAGAGCCTTCAATAAAGGCTTACAACAGATCAAAGTGGGAATACCAGAGAAAAGGAAAAGTTCACCCCGGGGCCAATAAGGCTCTCGCATATTCTAGACCGGAGTCGTGCAAAAAGCTAACAAGAACTCCGGAACCGACTATCGTATTTCATAAAATGAAACTAGAGCGGTTTTTGCCGCGTTGTATCGGATCCTAGTACCACCCTGCTGCCTTCTCCCGCTCTTGTCTAACCTCAAAAAGTCCAATATCTTTAAAAGTTTTCGCATGGTCTGCAAAAGTTGGTGCCGTGATGAGAAAAAGTGAACATGTACTCCCCACCTCCTTTTTCATTTTATCTACTCGTCTCTCTTACACAAAGAGCCTCTTTCCTTCATTTTCTTTCTCTTTTGCTGGAAATGATTGCACCATATGCTTGCACTCCGTTCTGCTCGTCAAGATCGCATTTGTGTAAACGTCACCTGTGGCCCTAATTGCGGTATGACTATCCTTAGTGTAAAAGTTGACACTGTAGTAAATGCAAAATATATTTAGTTAGATCTCACGTTGTAATAAGTTTGATAAAACGTACTGGAATTTATTTAATAAAAATATTTGATTATTCGTAATCATTAGATTAATCTTAGGTTTTTTTTTTCTTTTATGTCAGTTAAATGTATGTATATTACGTGACGAAGATTTTTTAATTTTTTCTCATAAATTACGTAGCAGATTGTATGCTTTTTTTTTTTAAATCTGGATTATATTAAACAAATAGCAAACTTTCTGGTTAGAGTTAAGTGATTTTCTGCGTCGTCGCTGTTATAATTAGTTCAAATATTAGTAAATTTTCTAATTTCTGTTATAATGTATGTGTCCATCGTAATTTTGTAGTAGAGTTTAATTAACGGTATTCTTTCAAGACCATTTGATATGAGACAAACAGTTATCAAACTGTACTTGTTTTTAAGGTTTTAAATAAAACAATTTGTTCTATAGAAATTAAAAAACAAATACCCAGAATATCGTTTAGCACTGATATAAAACCATTTTAATGTTATTTTTCCCATTTAATGTTGTTTTAAATATAACAATGTAAATCTTTGGTTTTTCTCGTGGGTTATTTTGTATATATTTCAGCACATTAATCAACTAATATTAATAAATAGGAAAAAATCTTATTTTATATCTTTTTAGTTAAATAGAAGACGAAGATTTGTAGCTTTTGTTTTCAAATAGTTTTCATAAATTTGGATTTTTTACGGGAAATTATTTCAGTACTGAAACGTCTAATTAAAACGTAAACGTTTCGAAATAAAAACTTATTCGTTTCATTTTTAAATTTGTTAAAAAATGATAGATATCCGTTACTGTACAGCTCAGAAAAATTTTTTAAAAAATCTGGCAGCGTATTTCATGATTTTCCTTACTATGCCTTTCAAGCCATATAATACTTTGTACAGCTTTTTTTTTGATATGGGAAATAAATGTTAAGAAAACTTTCTAAAAAATATTCATATATGGATAAAGCTTAACAAATTCGCTTAAGTAAAGTTTTTTTCTAAATTCTGCTCCCCGTTCAATAAGACTAAAATAAGAGAAAGATTTTCAAAAAACTTTTCTCCACTTTAGGTTCAGGGTCTATAATTTTAAAAAATATTTTAGGTATTTCTTGATAGTTCTCTATTTGAAGTATATAAACTTTCAAAAATTTTTGGAAAATTATTTAAAACGAAGAGAAATATCTCTAGGAAAAGAACAAAAACTATTTATATTAATGTTAAGATGTGCTGGTTGATTTTTTGCAAAGACTCTTTTCGATTATTTTTTTATGAATTGTAGAAAATAAATTTGCTTTAAACGTTTTCTCTAAGATGCATTTTAAAACAATCGAAACCGGGCCTTTTTTTTTTTTTAATGAATATGATTAATGCCTTATATTTAGAATATTTGAACCAAATTTTAAGAAAATCGGTTTAGTCAGTCCCCTAAGATATTAAGTCCAACAGCAATGCTACATACATAATGTTATTTTTGGTCTAAATGAACTAGTTGGACCCTAAGACGTAAAGATTTACAAATGAAATAAAAACTGATTCTATTATTTTTAATTTTAATATCAGAGGTATATTCGCCAAGAAAGTAATTGATTGAATTTACAAAAATATTCTTTAAAAAAAAATAAATTGTAATTTATTTGATGTATTACGTTATTTAGTACGTGTTTCTTATTGTATTGATTTGTAATTTAAGGAGAAAAAAACCATTACAACAACGTAACTACTAGATTAAATTTAATGATTACAATAGGTTATATTTTAATGAAAACAAAATGTATGTGTAATTAATTTCCATATGTTCGTGTAGTTAATAAAATAAATAGCTAAATACGATTTTCTCATCGGGGAAAAATATTCAACAAATTGTTACTCCCAAGATGTTTATCAAAAAGTTTTAGTAGAAAGTACATAAAATAGTAAATTAGTGGGGAGACCTTGCTTATAATGACTCGTAATTACTCCCAGTGAGGTATGAAGGCTCTCATCAGTGAGACTTTGCGGCACTTAGTAGCGCATTATTACGATATCAGAAGTAAAACCCCTCTTATAATGCTGCCATGATATCTTCCCTCAACGCGCTCGCTTGATGTTTCACTCCCGTGTTATATTTCCCTTTTATTTCTTGTAATTTCCTTATAAATTTAACCACACATTAGTTAATCTTGCAAAACGTATATTTATTTACGAGTTGTAAAATTTATATGATGAAAGATCGGTCCGCTATGCGGAACTTTTATATTACTTTCAGAATGGTTGTAGTGAACAAAATTTTATATACTCTTCAAAAATTAGATTTTATTAAATAAACTTTTTTTGTGTTTTTTCCTGCCCTGTTATTTTTTAATAAGGTGAAAAAGTTTTGTACGGTTTTTCATAAGATTAATACACAACTATGGTTTTAACGTTTTATAAATTAAAATGATTTAATTTTTTCCTCTTTTTTATTACTTAACTTTTACGAAGTAAAGGAAGTATTGCGATCGCGAAAAATTTTGGTCTAAAGATCTCAACGGAAATATCTATTTCGATTATCCCTGAATCCTTTTTGACTAGTTTCGGTGTGACGTCCGTACTTATATATCTGGCATAACTCAAAAACGATTAGCCCTAGGAAGTTGGAAACTTGAATTTAGGACGTTGTAACATCTACTTCGGCGCCACCCCTCCCCCCACCTTTTGATTGCAATCGACTTAACAAAATTGTCCAAAAATATCCCAGAATTCCAGCAAAAAAAAATTGGAATTTAGACTTTTTCTTAACTGTAGTAATAAGCCTTCGTTGAGAGTTTTTCAACGATATATAATAAGTGGTACTTATTTTCATTGGTTCCAGAGTTACAGCCAAATGAAATTTTAATTAATGAATTATTTTCATCTTACAAGGGTGGTAGGCACATCTATTTGAATTCATATACGTGTATTTTTTTTAACTTTTTTTTTTTAATTTAAATATATTGATTTAATAATAATAATTAGCCTCTGATTGTAAAAAATGTTTTAACAATAAATAATAATTTAACAGTAACAGTGCAATATATATATATATATATATACATATATATATATATATGAAAAAATCAAAAGTTTTTAGTGAAACAAAATTTTATGGACTTTTCGTTTTAATTAAAAAATTTTTGTAATCAGAGATTAAAAATAATTATTGTTATTAAATTAATATATTTAAATTTAAAAAAAAAAAGTTAAAAAAAAAATATATGTATTGGAAGTCGGATTAGAACCGACGTGTGCATAGTTACGAATACGATATGTTCTCACTAACAAACTACTTGAGCGACCTGAAACAAAATTAAAATATAAACTAATAAAAAATGCTGATACGGACAAATGTGATGCAATGTAGTGTTCACCACAATGAAATTGTCTAATTGTCCACTTTATTAAGAATTGGAGGATTGTATCTCACTTTCAAATGAAATAAGTTTAAATGAAGTGCAGAAAAATATGTGTATGTAATTTAATAAGTGTACAAGGAAATCATGTAGTCTCCACATCGGATTTTTTATTTATCTTTTTTTATAGCAGTAC
>JAAAKQ030030258.1:6540-17247 GCA_010016005.3 Zanna intricata
CTTCTGCCATGAGATCATGATAGTGTTATATAATATTATATTATTTATTAGACATTTATATTAATTAATCAGTTGATTATTAAAAATCAGTTTTTCCTCATCTTAATTACAGCTATTTTTGTACATATAATCTATTTTATCTTTGGCCCAGTTATTTAATAATAAGAGCAATTTTTTTCTGTCAATATACTTTAAAACATTAGCATAATGAAAATACATTGTACTAAAAAAAAACAGTATATACAATTTTTTTGGTTTGAGTAATGATATTATGACAGAGACGTCCAAGTCATTAAATAATGGGTTAAAAGTATAAAAACAGGCATGCAGTTATAAGCACTATTTTGTAGATGTATTACTAATAAAAACAAATATTCTGTACTTTGCACTGGAAATTGCAACAGTAGTTACATTGAAGTAGTCATGTTAAGATGTCAATTGAACACACAGAAAACCTCTTCGCAGTCAAAGCACATAGTTTCATGTTTATAGACAAAGAAAAATGGATTATTGTGAAATCGACAAAATGTAATTGTAAACGTTAAACTTAAGTTAGCATACAGTAACTGACATCAGGAAAATCAGATACAAAGCAGAGGCTACTTCAAATTCAAAGATCAAAGGAAAAACAAAAAAATATATACTCCTCGTAATAAATATGAAATAAGATAATTTCAAAGAATAAAAGAATGAGCTCACTCATCCAATTCATTGAGAAAAGATATTCAAAGAATGCTAAAAAAAAAAAAACACAAAATTAACTACAACCAAGATCTAACAGAAAAAGCTTTTAGAAACTTCAATCTACACTGCTCAGAACCAGAATAAGATGAAATACTAAATAACAAAGGAATTACAGAGTTTAGATCCCCACCTTACCTTCCATATTTTACCCCGATTAAATTATTTGAAATCTACTTTTAAAAAATTTGACACTACAATATGTCCTACATATCATTAGCAGAACTGAGAGCCATTATATTAATGCGATTTTGTCAATTACTGTAAAAGAGTGGGAAAGATCAGTGTCAAAGTTCGGGAGATAATAATTCTTACTGGAAAACAGATGCGTTAATATCGATGATGCCATTGAAAGCATAATTATTAATATAGACATGGACAATGATGAGGAATCAGGTAGTGAAGATGAATTAGAAATTAATTCAGCTCAAAAAACAAAGCAACAGAGCTGCAGTCAACAGTACAGTCCACTCAACTGTTCAACATTGTAGTGGGTGTACAATTCAACAGTACAATCCACCGATTTGCCAAACCACCACAGGCAGCATTTAACAGCAAATACAATCAAATTTGACAAATAAAACCTCAAAAACTCACACTGATCTGCTGATTTTATGTTACATAATATTTATGTTTATCAATTGGGTCACCAGTTAACATTGTATTTCCTGTTTGCTACCATTAAGGAATATGACAAGTAATGCCATGCTGCCAAATTAATTTAATTTTACAAACTGTAAGTGACTTAACACATTTATATGGCTATTGATCAAAGGATTTATTTTATATACATAAATAAATAATATAAGGCGTATTTTTTTAAGTAAGAGCCGTTTTCAATTTACTGCAATTAGATGCAGTGGTGATTGATAGCGCTAATGTAGCATGTTTATTTATATCAACAATCATTTGTTTATAACAATAGATTAACATTATTTGCGTTAGTTGCCGTGTATTGTCTGGTTGATGTGAGTGCTACAATAAATAATCCTGGCAGATGTGAAGTGCAATCAGTAGTTTGTTATCTATTGGTGAAAATTAAATCTACTGCTGATATTCAGAGAAATTGTCAATTTGCCAATAGTGTCATTTCATGGAAGAAGAGTGAATGTTCACAACAAAGGATGTAGTGGTTGCTCGACTGTCATCACAAATGAATTGACTTGACAATGTGAATTCAAAACAGAAGACTTACACAATTTCTCAATTATTGACTGAATTTTCTTTTGTTCTGTGATCAGTAATTTACAACATTTTAACTAAACAGTGGGTTGCAGAAAGTTCCAGATGGGTATCAAAATGTTGGCAGAAACATACAAAGAAAAACAACTTTCTGCAGCTTGAACATTTTTGAGACACTAATAAAATGAAGGTGATGATTTATGGAAACATTTGTTGTCAGTGATGGATATCTTACAAGTACTCAAATGTTGAGACAAAGCAACAATTAATGCAATGGCAGCAATCATTCCCTAAGCCCAAAAGGTTTAAGCAAGAAATTTCAATGAAAAAGCTTACTGCTATGGTTAAGGAACGCTGAAAGGATATTGCTGATTAAATTTCTTTAAAACTTTAAAGAACTGTTGCTCTTGCACAAAAAAGCCAATATGTACTTTTCTTTTCTGTTTGGCCTACAGAACCAATGCAAGGTATTACTTCAGAGAATGATGGGTAATGCAAATATATTCTGCGACATGCTTACAAAACTATTTTATTGCATTTCAGTATTGAACAGATGTTCAACTCAACAAAATGTGTGGGAAGCTAACCACAGGATTTTATTTTTCCATGATAATGCGTGACATCACACACCAAACAAAACCACTGAACAATTGTGACAATTTTAATGGGAAATCTTTGAACATCCACCTTATAGACTGAATTTTGCACAGAGTGTTTATTACCTTTTTCAACATTTAACACAGTTGTTTACTTCGCAGAAGTTTGAAAATGACGATGAATTGCAAAACAGAATAATTAATTGGTTTAAATCACAGGCTGAAAAATTCTATGGCATAATGAAGCTGATAAATATATATCAAAAATGTATTGCGGTGAATGGAGAATATGTAGAAAAATAGCATATATATATCCTGTACAGCAATTAAATTGCTATATTTTAAATCTTTGTCAAAAAAGTGACCAAAGAAAGACTAATTCAGACATGATATATTCTTTTTTTTAATTCTTAAAGAACTGATGCTCTGAAAAAATCTTAAAACTGCTCTTAAAAAAGAATATTCATTTTAATAATGATAATTCAATTAAGTTAAATGCATTGCATTATTTACAAAATTACACTATATAGAAAAATTATTTGAACAAAATACTTTGAAAACCTAAATTGACTATCTAAGGGAAGACTATAATAAAATATGTAGTAAGATAACATAACACAGCAAGTAAATTACATAACATTTCAGTAATCAAACTAATTTAAAATTTGCTTCAGAATTAACAAATATTACATCATAACCATCGAATGAATAGAATTTTCTGCTTATTTTGAGGAGAAATTTACAAATGGATAGTTACAAAAAAAAGTAAAAATAACATTACAAACTTCTGAACACCTACAATCTATATCTACTACGATAAAAGGTACAATAAATAAAATTTAATAAATAAAGTTTAAATAAAATTTACAACTTTATCAACATAAACATCACAGTTTACATGTATTAGTCGCATTTAGGCCTGAGATTTTAAATCTTATATGGAGTAATTTTGTATGTAGATTTACAAAACCAATGCTTAACACAATGACCAACATAATTACTTAAATTTCTGCAAGAAAAACTATGTAAATTAAACATACTTTAAAGAAAAAGGCCATAAATAAAACAGGGTTTTATTTATCCCATAAAAGCATGTTGCTTCTAAATAAATCAACTTATAAAATGATCCCAGAGGGAATTAATGCCTCCAAAATTGGGGAAAAAATTATTGGCGATATATAAATTTCTCAAAATGGAAAAAATTTAACTATATTTATTGCTGAATAAATCTAATAGTGAATGTTATCACTACACTGAATTCTCTACAACTTCCAGTCAAATGGGAGTGAATATGTAATAAGGCATTAATGGAATTGACACCTAATAGGGCTGTACCACATTCAACAGAACCGGTTTAAATTTTTTTTTCTACTTAATGTTACAAGGTTATTTCTTGAATGTATATCTTATCAGTGTTCAAAGATAAGTTGTAGTAGATATGCTTAGTATAGCTTATATTCTGGGTAGGTTATATTCTGCAGTAGTAATACTTTTCAATTTTAGCCAAACTCTAGACAGTTTTTTCTGCACAGAACTAAACTAATCAAAGAAAATAATTGTGTTTATGTTATCTGACCAATGGGAACAATGCTGTATATATTAGCATTTAAATTAGCTGCTTAGAAATTTGATTAGGATTATAGATCTATTTACTTTAGCAGTAATATTTAAATACTAATAGGCAATTGATACTCTTTTTTCTGTTTAGCCTCAGGAACCACCGTAAGGTATTACTTCAGAGTATGATATGTATGAATATAAATGAAGTGTACTCTTCCACAGTCGACCATTCCTGAGGGGTTTCAACCACCAAAGAACACCAGTACCACAACCTAGTATTCAAATCTATATAAAAGTAACTACCTTTACTAAGATTTAACTCTCAACTTCAAAATAAGCTGATTTGCAATAACAACTTAACCATTACATCAGCCTGGTGGGCTTGGCAATTGATACTATAATCAAACAAATTCTGAAAAACTTTTGGAATAACAAGCAAGTTAAGAGGTATGCATTTGAGACTAGTTAAAAAAAAAATCTATGCTGTATTGAAAACAATTCAGGTACAGACAACAATAGAGATTCACAGTACATCTGACTTAAGCTTTATCTTCAAATAGAAATCACAATGCTATAAAAACAAAGCTATGGTGAAAATGAGTAATAAGCTATAAGGTCAAGTGATGATAGATTACATATAAGGTATATCTGGCTAAAATTATATTTATCATATATTGCTAAACAAAGTGCTTATTTACTTCTTTTCACAAGTATATCACTTAATAAACCATGGATAACATAGAAATAAAAAAAATAAAAAAAATTTAATAGCACCAGTATTGTTGGGGCTTATTGAGTCAATTAGAAAATATTTAACATGAAACGCTGAATAGTACTGTAATAAAAAATATTTTAATTTAACAATTTTTTGCAAAATTAAAAAGTATGTATGCCACAGAAGCATCTCCTAATAAAAGACATTATATATTCAAAACAAATGACTAACTTTATTTTAAGTATTTCATTCAAATATTATCTGTTTTAAAGTTTAGTATTTAAACATAATGTAATGTAATACAACAAAATGACAAATGACGAAATTTGCATTAAGAGGAAGTTTAGTACAAGATTTATAATTTGGTACTACACTACACATTTATAATTTAAATTTACACACCCTTACATCATTCTCAATTTTTGTTATTTTTGAATTATGAAGTTATAGCTTGAGCACAATATAGATGGAGAGAACATAATATTATTGGCAAATTTTAACAGTATATAGTTAATTTTCACAATACTAATTTTCAGATTAGAATTATTTGCCACCACTGGGTTTTAATATCAGTGTGCTGAATATGATGATTTTGCATTGTGTTACGAAATATTCCAATTTAATAGCTTAATTAGACATTGAATCTACAAAAATACTAATTTATTTCGAACATAAAACAAATACAATTTTAACTACAGACAACAGTTTCAGCCCGGCTGAATACAACAAAGACAATTCAAATTTATCTGCCCAATAAAAAAAAAGCAGCATTTACGCATCTTAAGTAATTATTTAAGAACAATAAACAACTATCGAAAATGCAAAGATTGTCAAACTAAAAAAATTAAAATAGGTAATTAAATGTAACTCCATAGGTCGTGACGTCCCCCACAGGCAATGCGGTCTCTACTTTTTTACTTACCTTTTTCAACAATGTACTAAAATAATGTCGACTGGCTACATCTGAAGAAAAACAGGCACAGTCTAAGGTTTTGCGGCCAACATTTCTTGCTACGGCTAACATTTTTGTAAAAAGGAATTATAGAAAATCGGCTTCACGTGGTTAATATGATGTAATTTCACAAAACTCGACGACACTGATGAGACCAATAAAGCATGCGCATGCGTTAAATAGTGACTAACAAATGGAAAGGCGTAGAACATAATGGAAAGTTCTATAAAAATATTTTACGAAATCATAAAATAATATTGTTGTTATGAATGAGGATTATGATTAATTGATAAAATATTATTTTAAATGCTCCTAATTTAAGGTTTTAAGTAAAAGTTCATTAGAATAAAAGAAGTTATTAAAGTAGAATATATAGTATTTGTAAAAAAGGAGGAAAAGAAAGAAAATTTTACTATTATTATTAATTTTTTATTTTTTTTATAATTTTATCACTTAAGTAAAAATTACTTTAAATTTATATAAACAGTTTTACGATTTATAAATATAATTGTAAATTTCTCAGTACTCCAAAGAGGTTCCAAGGAAAAGTTTTATTTCTGACTTTATCGCAAAAATTTGAATAGAATGGAAATGGTGGCCCAAAAAAAGTTAACTACTATAAATACTAAGAAATATTATAATTTCGGAAGATCTCAGTAATTTTACTTAATCCCCTGTTTCTTAATTAGCGCTACTGTTATGGCGCCGTTTTTAATTGCTTGGAATCTGTTAAAAGCCTGTAAATGATGCTGTATAATAAGTTGTATTTTGTTTTAATTTATTGTGCTGTATTTTTAAAACTGCATTTATATCTGAAAATATTTATTTAAAGCTTCAGATAATTGAACATTAACAATTTAAAAATTATTTACTGATCGATTGTAACTAACTTTAAATATTTATAAAACTGTTGAATTTTGCTTCTCAGATAGGCACAACCATTGCTAATTTTGTGGGTAGAATTACCATTAATGAAAACTATACTATTTCTGCTGCTCACAATTTAAAATTTCTGCAAGTTTTTATTGGATGACAAATTTTCATGGAACTATTAAATAACATTTCGTTGTAAACAAAATCAGAGTTTGCTGTTTTGCCATGAGTTTTCTTAATAAATGTCTAAGCTTGTTATTATTATTAAATATTTATTATGCCTACATATAGTGCTCAAAAAATCAGAATAAATCTCCAAGATGTATAAATGGGCTGTAATGTGTAAAGATTATGTTCATGTAGACCAATTAAAAGTAAAATTAAACTTACCTTACACAAATGTGCAACTTTTAGTAAATACAGTAGTAACTTATTCTAAAAAAATAAATAACCATTACCAATCTTATCAAAGCAGATAACAAAACTCTTTTTATATTACTTAATACTTATAGTACAGGTGTAGCAAGTGTTTTGGAGAATTTCATCCTTACTTTGTTATTTAAAATTTTGTGAACAGTTTCACACACTGCTATAAACTTACTGAGCTTGTTTAAAATATTTTCATCTTTGAAAACTGACACTTCACATCCACAGTTATTAAAATCTGAAACTTATTCCTGTAGTAGTGTTATTTATGATGATCTTTGTTCTAATCGAAATTCCCCATAAAGGCCATTTCTGTGATTTCAAAGCTAAAATTTTCATCTTATATTATAGATTGTATGTCTTAATGATGAAATGCACGATAAAAGAACTAACTGATTTTTGTATTAAAATATTATATGTGTATCAATAATAATGGTAATAATACTATTATAAATTGTAATAATATTATGGTAATCAATTTTAAATACATTGACTTTTTATTTTACTTAAATACCAACTTCTGTAATATTTAATTTTAAACTGGATTTGTACATTTTTATTAAATATCAAAATCTAATTTTATTATTACAAAAATTAGATAATTATTAATAACAGAAAGCCAAACCTACAAAAAAAAAATTATTTGTTTTTAATATAGCAAGTTCTCAATTTCAATTAGTAATAAGCAATACAGCAGCATTAGACAGGTAAATTGCAGCAGAAGTTATAACAAACTCTAAATGAAGCACAATAAAGTGTAGTTTGAAGCAAATTGTTGTGGAAAGTGTGCATAACTGCAGTAATAGTCTTAAAAACCAATCTGTGTTTCTTGGTTGGATTGCACCGACTGTACAAAATGTTATATTAAGACAGATTAGCAGCAAAATAAATGAATAAAAATCGAGGACTGTGTAGAAAACAGTATAGGTGCCAAAAAAGTTTTTTTTTTTTTTTTGTTTATTCATTGAAATTATTCTATGTAATGATGCCCAGTTCAGTAGAAAATTGTATATGTGCTAAAACACCTTATAGTAGTTGATGCTAAGAGTGCTAGAGTGCAACACAGTTTAATTTTTGTAGAGAGTAGTATAAGTGCCAGGCAGCCATTGTAGTTTTGGATAGTACTTCTGACTAGTTAGCATAAAGTGAGTTGTTTTGGTTACTGAAAGAGAACAATAGAAAAAGAAAATATTATTGTAAGAAAAATAACATCTATTAATAAAAATCTAATATTACAGGAAAAGCCTTAATCAACTGCAAAGGGTAAACAGAAATCAAGAAAAGCACCACCTTCTGCTGAAGTAAGTACATTTCTCAGTATTTTTCAAGAAGATGCCCGCAGCCGATCTGTTGTTAGTTAGTTGTCATTGTAGTTAGTCAGTTAGTTGTTAGATGACACCACTGAAAGGGGAAAATAAACAAGATAAAATTATAATCTAATGTTATATAATAAATAAATATAATCTAACTAAACTTAACCTATGCTCGCTTTGCAGGCTAACCTTGATTAACAAGCGAAGTGAGTGTAGGTTAAGTTTGGTTACATTATATTTATCTGTTTATGTATATATATATATATAAATTTATTATACAGTGCATCTTCAATTTACGCGGCTGTTACATTCTGGAAACTTTCCGCGTTTAATGAAATCACATAAATGAAGACTCACATTTAATGCAAAAATACAGATTAGACCTGAGATTGTACAAAACTACACTTTCACATTCATACATATCATCCTCATTCATCCTCTGAAGTAATACCTTTCAGTAGTTCTGGAGGATAAAACAGAAAAAGAGAGATTCTTGTTAAGTTATACAGCAAAAGATACACATAAATTACTTTACTAAAAAAATACTGTACTTTATTTTACTATTTTATTATTACAGTATCATTGTATTATTTTAATAATATTACAGTACAATGTACGTATTTAAAAAGAAAAAACGTACTATTTCCCCTTTCAGTGGCCCCATCTAACAACTAACTAACTACAATGTCAACCGACTAACTACAGATCGGTGCAGGCATCTTTTTGAAAAGTACCCATTTCTTTGTTAACCTAAGTTTATTATATACAATACTATTTGCTGTTATGCACTACTTATATGCAAACTACTTATTATGCACTACTTATTAGCAAATAATCTAATTCTTTTACTGTGTAACCTTTTCACTTACCTTAAATGAAATAAAAATAAATTTGGAAAAATTTTAATTAATTTTTTTATAATCATTAATTTTGCACTTATTTACATGATTATGTAACATAATCACAATTTGATTTTCGAAATTTCAGGTCACTTGTAAGTGTGAATACAAATGTAAAGAATTGACAAAGGAAGTGAAGGAAATGTTATTTTTGGAACTATACAAATGATCAGATGAGCAATAAGGCACTTATTTGAGGAATCGTATTAAAATCATACCAGTTTCTAGACTATGACACGGTGCATACAATGATCTAAGTGAAACTAAATGCTATTCGACAATGATTTACATTGTATCTATAGGTTCTGGACTTGTTCAGGTATGTACAGAAACATTTAAAGAAATTTTCAGCCTCTCAAATGGTAAATTCCATATGCTTAATCATAAAAAGAAAATTGGAAAAATTGCATATAATGATAACTGAGGAAAAGATCCTAACTCTCACTAACACACATTTAAACTCACCGAAGAAGACTGTAACCTTGTTTGTGAGCATATCAATAGTTTCCCTCGATGGGACGGCCACTATGGAAGAAGTAAAAGAGTATCTTAATTCTGATTTAAATTATAGGATTTATTGTGCATTTACAGTTAAGTTTCGACAATCTAAAGTACCTTATAGGTACTATCAACATGTATTTAAGCACTACCATTGTAAGCTGTCATTTGGAATCATGAAAACAGATACGTGCAGGGTCTGTGAGAATACAATGCAAAAATACAGGGAGCAAATACAGCTGCAGAATAGTTTACCCTCAGAGCTCAACTAACTTTACATCAAAGGAATACTACAAAAGATCTGATGAACAGAAGTATGAATGAATCACAGTTATCACAGAGCGATGTTTTCTATACTTCAATGGACTAGCAGCAGGTATTATTCTGTCCTATGATGATCCACTACAACATGTTTTACAAGTGCCAACTTTCCACTATAACTTATGCATCCATGTTGGTGATTCTGAAAATAGATACATGTGTATATGGCACATGGGAATTTCTGATCATGGAATCTGTGTCTGTCATGGAATGCAATGAAATCTGTTCATGCTTTCTTAAAGTTTGCTGTCACAATTTTCTGCGAAGAAAAAGCTTGAGGTTTGGTGTGACAACTGTGTCTGGAAAAAAGACATAGAACGGATTGTTAGTGATGGCTGTTATCTATTTAGTAGCTAAAGAATATTTTAAAAGCATTAATAAAATTTCTCATGTCCAGTCATAGTGATATGACGTGTGACAAAAGATTTTGGTCTCATAGATAAAAGGAAACTATGTGTTAAGTGTAAAACTATGATACCCAATGAAGTACACAAAGCTGTGAGAACAACAAGAATAAATTCACCTTTTAAAGTTATAGAGATGCAAAAAGAAGGTGTTAACACATTTTGTGTTAGGTTTGATTTTTCGGTTTTATTATTTGTTTATTTTTTATGGTTATTGCCTGTCCCTG
>JAAAKQ030030269.1:0-17246 GCA_010016005.3 Zanna intricata
CTTCGAAATCAGCTGATTTGCGATTTCGCGTTAACCACTAGACCAACACGGTGGGTTCCATGTCGGTGTCTACCTTCAACGTTCTTAACGCACAGAATGTAACATAAAAACGTAATATATCATGTAATATTTGATACATACAAGAACGTAACAATGATAATAAATAGAGAAAACGTTTTATGATTGACCGATCATCAAAAAACTCAGAACAATGTGATAATTGTAGAATTTTTGGTTTTTGGAAATCTCCATTTCCAAAGTAATTTCAAAAAAAAAAACAATTAATCGAAGATTCATTTGATCTCAATCAGATCTGAGGATCGTGTAAACCGTAATATAAAAATATATATTTTTTTTTTTTTTAGGAATGTTTAAAACTGTTTTAATAATAATGTTATCGAATTTAATGTTAAATTTTATGCTACTTTATGTGTATGACGCATCAGCTTACCGTTGTTTAAATTAACTTTTTATGACGATTAAAAATTGGAAAAATTATTGGTTCATAATTTTAAAAAAATTGCTTTAAAAATTTTCAAAACTTACCGAAATTTATAGACAGATTCGCTTAAAAAAGTGAGAATTAATGTAAAAATAATGTAAAATCAACACTGATTAGAGTGATATCATGTTTTTATTCTTTAATATCTTTCTGTACTTGTTCAGTGCAGAAACTGCGCTTGAATACTTCACTTTTGTGCAGTGAAGTATTCAAGATTGTTTAATTCACCACAAGTAGCGCTTTAGATCTTCTATTCTTCGGTAGTTACCTTGTAATAACAGCAATTACACTCCAGAGTGATATTCATTCCATCGTTGTTTTACTTAAACTGTTTTTTTACTTCATGAAAACTGCATTTAAACTCTGTTAGGTAATCTTTTTAGTTAAAACGAGATTTATTTTATTAAACGAGATAAAAATTCTTCTTTTTGTTATTTTGAACTTATACAATTATTTATAAGTTATATTTCATATTGCGAAGAATAATTAAATTAAAATGAGATCTTTAAATGCTAAGTTTTACTAACACTTAATAGATATTAGTCATAATAAAACAAATAAATATATATTTTTTATATACGTGAATTGCATACTGCACATAAATCTGGAGTTAGGAGGAAAGGGAAATAATTTATCAGCTGATTTTAGAATTTGAAATAAGGTAAAAAATCAATCAAACATATTTCCATAAACTCTTTGTTATCGAATTCCGGCTAGTGAAAAATTTCACCCAGATTTCAGTTCCCCCTGGAAAAATGATGTTATAAAGAAATTTTTAAGGTGATAATGGTTTCTTATATTTTTGGCCCCCATAGATTTTTCATGATATCAAACGAAAAAATGGAAAATCTTGTATTTTTTTTTAGATTTGAAGTACAATAACTATGCTGAGTTATTAATAAATGCGTAAATTTTATTATCAAAACTTGTAAAGAATTTATTCTGAGAAAATTGATGTAAGAAGTCTAGGAAAAAAATTAAATTTTTATTAAAAATAAAACAACAAAATTTTACAGAAAAATGTAGTGATCTTGTAAAAATTAAAAACAATTGTTTTTAGTAGAATAGGTTTAGACGTTAGAAAAATTAAGTTGACAACACAAAATGTATGATTTGAATAGCTACTACTTTTTGTTGTCAAAGTTTTGGTTATTTGTTTATAATAAACGTTAGGCGGTTTAGTTGTTTTTGACATAACTTTTGGTAAGACTGTTAACAGAGTCAACACAGTCATCAGTTTGGCCTCTTTCAGGATGCCACCAATGCAAATGCCTTGGCAGACATTTCCATCAGTGTATGTATACAGTCTAATATCATCTTCCAATTAAGACCATCTAACATAACTTACAACCCTCAACTATCAAATTAACTGATTCGCAGAAGCACGATCTCCACACCTTCCGCTTAACGCTTTAGGTTTCACATAAAACCTCTTCCTATATCTAACCTCAATTAGACTATAACTCAAATCATTATTTGACTAAGTCTTTAAACATTAAAAATACTATCCTCATACCAACAAAACTAATTGTTGATTGTAACTACAACCATTTTGTCCTACAATTCAGTTTACTCAAAGACCTCTTGATTTACTTAAAAATCAAGAAACAGATATACAAATTTAATAACCTCTTATGAAAATATACCCTTTTTCTCTCTGTTTTGGCCTGCTTTCAAGAGCAAGGTCAATGCCTGCACTCCCACAACAACTCCATCACACATCCATTCTTATCCTCAAGAGTGAATATCTCAGCTAACTGGAGTTCAATGCCAAAATTCCTGTCTTGAATTAACTACCCAGGTGGGGCACAAAGCCACCCAGGTTGCTATTCTATCTATACATTAATAAATAGCATCAATCCCCTTCAGCCATCTTCCTCAGGGCTAAGAATTTAAAAAAGCCAGAAACTGTGTTCCATTCCTTTTCAGTTATCCAATTAACTTGCATATAAATAAGTAAGACATAATAGTATATATCATGAATGGCTCTATACTCCGGAAACCAGCCTGAATCAAACCATATCTGGCCACCAACCTCGAAAACAAAATGTCCAGAAAGAAACTGTGTAATATACCGATTGGGGGAATCCACCTAACAGCCCACAAACTTATCACATCAGGAAAAATACATCTGTACAATAGCCATCAGAAGATTCACTGCAACTGACCATACGAATTAATTTTACGAGTATTTATCGTATGGACATATGATATTAAATACTTATCACATTACCTGATATGATAAATGGAAACCTTAGTCTTCTCTTTCTTTTATGCATCCAGAGGTAAGTTGGCCTATCTTCTTGGCATCATAATATAATTGGTGTTATGTCACTAGGATATCAATGAGTTTAACACCAGAAGTAACAAGGACCGCCTCTTGAGAAAGACAGTCTTGTAGGCAATAATTACAGATAATAGGAGATATGAGCAGGAGATAAGGAGGATAGGAGATAAGACATATTCCTATAATATTTTTACCTCCTTTGATGAGTCCAGATAGATGCAGTATACAGCATTATACCTTGGCATAATCCTATTATAGAATATGAATGCTACCAAAATTAAGCCCCCAATCGGGGTTAACAGCTCTTTGAACACCAAAGAAAGCAGTGCAAGAGTTTTTGGCAGCAGGTTTTTGGAGAAGTGCTCTTTGAATCAAAGATTCTCATCAAGGATAACATCTAGATACTTCTACAGTACGACATACCTAATTTGATGACTTGCAATTGATAGATGAGGCTCTCATGTAACAGCTAGTCTGCTCTGGAGGCAGTATCTTGCAAGTTTGGGCTGTCTGAATACAATCTCATTCCTTAAATCACATTTAACCAGCAAATGCTCATCACTTCTTTAAAGCAATATGCTCTTTACCACCATTTAACCCATTTCTTATAATACAAAAGTTTTTTTTTCAAAGAATTTCTTGTACAACTTGTGTAAAGTTCAAAAATATGTACAAAAATAAATGTAAAGTTGTAAAATTAATGAATGTTAGTAAAATAAATGGTTCAACTACTATAAAATAAAAAATCACAATTGAAAAAAAAATTAACGACATAGAAAAATAAAATATTATAGCCTGTAAATCCTGATTAAATTCATGTAATCATGAAAGTCAATCCCAAAAAAAAAATACTTAAAATTCATTCTAAACCTCTGAATTTTTAGTCATCTTGATGAACAAAGCCTTCAGTAGTAATTTTGATTTGAAAGCTGGAAAAATCACACAATTTTTGTGATGTTTTAACTTGTAAATTATCATCGATGTTAAACCCATAAAAATATTTATTTGATTTTATAACTGATTAATGTTTATCATTAATTTTCATCATCAGTGAAGATTTCACGAGCAATTTTGATCTGAAGGCTTGAAAAACCACAATTTTTAACAACATAGATTCAACACGAAGAGTTCAGCTGCAAAGTTTGATTTGATATCTTGAAAATCACCCAATTTTTAATAACGTTGATTCAACATGAAAATTACAGTAGCAATTTTGATGTTAAGGCTTGAAAAATCACTGTTTTTTAACAACGTAGATTCAACACGAAGTCTTCAGTAGCAATTTTGATCTGAAGACTTGAAAAGTCACAATTTAAACAACTTGGACTCGACATGAAGATTTCAGCAGAAATTTTGATCAGATGGCTTGAAAATCACACAATTTTTAATAACATAATTAATTTAACTAATTATTAAAAGAAATTTTTTAAATTAAAAAAAAATTAAAAGTTAATTAACTAATTTACAATTTAAAATTACTAATTAATTATTTATTTAAAATTAACTAATTTTAAAAATTAATTTAACTAATTAATCTAATCTTCTCAGTGGCGTAGTGGTAGCGTCTCGGCCTTTCATCCACGAATGTATGAGATCCGGTCAGACATGGCATTTTTCATACGCTATAAAATTCCAATTCCATAATCCTACATAAAGCTTCTCTGTAAGCTTTTTTTATTTAATTAATACATCAAGCAATAAAAAAAAGTAAATCATAATTAAAATTGTCTCACAACGATCCGTTTCGCTTGTAATTAATATTAGACAGCCTTTGAGAGAAAACTCATTTATATCATTTAAATATTGTCTTATGCAACCGGGAATATATCCTCTAAATCAAAATATTCTTAATTTAGTTCATTGCTCAAATGTTCTATTTTGTAATACGATTTCAGACTCGTGGAATCGTTTGTCTGAAACAAGAACAAAAATTGAAATTTATAATAAACAACTTGTATTAAATGAATTTCTTAAAATTACTTTTAATTTAAATAATAAAAAATTTAAAAAATTAACAATTAAAATAATTACCGATGAATATTTTTTTAATATTGAAGTATTTTAGTTTAATTTCTTGTGTAATGTATGGTTTTGTTCTTAAGACAGCTCTATATATTTTTCTTGGTTAGGAAATTAGCATTACGTTAAACGAATAAGTTGACCATTTTTATTTACAAACAAAATTCTTTAGAATTTTGAAGAAAAAATGAGTAGAATTTTACACAATAATTTTCTAAATTTATCCTTCATAAAACACACACACACACACAAATGTGAAATATCGACCTGGAGTTGTAATGAGCCTTCGTTAGTTTAGGTAAATGATCTGGGGGTTTTGCTCTAATAATGTTCAGTTAACTTTATATTAACTCATTTTATTTAATAACCCCTTCTTTTACAGTGTCAAAATTTAAAGCGGCTCATATTTACTTAAACATAATTATCTTTATAACAACATATTCAATTTTCTTTTATATACTGGTTTGTAGTATTTTATTAAGATTTTCAAATGTAATTTTGCAGTACGTTAATCGTATAATTTCAACTTTGACCTTTTAAAATAAACCTTCACCTCTCTACCAATGATGTCTCGTGCCTCATTTATACAATATTGTATATAGTGCATATATATATATATATGTGTGTGTGTGTGCACTATAGAGAGAGAGAATGAGTGAGAGAGCAGCGGCTGAGTAAAGGGTAGGTGTTCACCACCGCCCTCAACGTCCGACATATCTGGCGGGCACCGCCCACCTATTTATGTAGATTCAGTCCTTTAAATCCATTATATCTTCAACTATATCACAAATGTAGTATTTCCCTTGGGTATTACATTTAAAAATAAAGATTTACATTTTGGTTTCTTTAACAATATTTTTTATTTAATTTTTTTTTTTACGTCAGACATTTAACTAACTAGATAAGCATATTTTACTTCTTTTTGATGTGAGATAATAATTTTTTTTACCTCAAAATATTTATTGAATCATACAACCTTAGTTATTTTAATCTCCAATTTTTTCTTTGCAGTTATTAGCATTTCTACAATAAATTTCTAAAAACAGAAATTTATTTTATTTTTATAGAATATTGTCAAAATATTTACTTATTTTTAAATTATTTTAATCCTGTTAATTTTGGATTTAATTAATAATCTTCAGATGTAAACTGTATAAGATATTTAAATTATTATACTTCAATACTTATTTAATTAAAAAAGATCTTTTGAAAAAAAATGCAAACATTAGTTTTAATTTTTTTATGATTTTTGTTCTGAAAAATTTAATCCAGTCGTCAATCTGAAAAAAATGATCATTATTATATTCTTTTAAACACTGTAACATGCCGTATAAATTAATATACATTTCTTTTTTTTAAATTTCAAACCTTTAAAGGGATAATTAGAAATAAACCTAAGAATTTAAATCTTAGTATTCCCAATTAAAAAAAAAATGACCTATTTTTAATTAATTTTTCAGTTAAATAAGTCTTCTTCGTAAGTAGTATTTTTTTAAAACTATTAGTATTTACTTACAATATTCAATAAAAGAAATTAAATTTAAGTATAAATAGATTGTAAAAATATCTAGGTTAAATTCTGTTTGTAAATTGTTAAATGTAATCTCTGCTTAAATTATATTTACATTTTATACAGAATTGATACATTCTGGAAAATTTTTTATTATTTTTAGATATAGAATCCGTTTCCGAGAGATTGCCGTGCAGTTTTCATACACTCTGTATAAAATGGAAAGAAATTAGCCTAGTTATCTTGACTTTTATCATCCATTTTTTATCCATTAGTTTGCAGATCAATATAAAATGGCAGAAAAATTAAAAAGTAAAATGTTGTGGGATAAACGTAATCCTAATCATAATCTAGAATCGTACCCTATTCTTCATTTATAAGTAGTCTTTTAAAAACATTCACAACAGTTTCAATCTTTATCTATTCTTTTCACACTACAAAAAGAAAGAAGATTTTACAGCCTGAGAATGTAATAAAAAGTTTTGAAAGGGTCAGTACTGAAACGTGTTACGCTGCTCTTAACTATTCACAAACTTCAAGTGGAAGAGATTGATCTAAAGGTGATCTGTAAATCTTCACTTGTGATCAATGTGTCTACAAACACTTGATTTATATTCAGCACTTTCTGAATTACCGGTTGATCTACTGGAAATCAGTTCTTATCTATTACAATGAGTGAGAACTCTCAGTTAAAACGAAAAACTTTTCACATTAAACCTGATCCGATTTTTCTAGCTTTGATTTTATTTTTTTAAATTTGTTTTTTTATAAAATTATATTTATCATGTAAATAGCAGGGAATTTCTTAAAAATCTTATCGTAAAATTATTTAGAAAGAATTCGTTAAAAAAAAAAAAAATTGCGAAATCATGATATATAAAAAAAATTAAATATAAATTATTAATTTATATATTATTATTATTTTTCTGTTTAGTTACCTAATATTTGATAATTATAACGTTATTATACAAAACCAGTTATTTTTTGTAATAAGCCCAACGAAACATGTTTCAACATTTTTAAAAAAAATTTTTATTTCATGATAACGCTTTTTTTTAATTGATACTATGACTATCTTCAATTATCGGTATTGCTATATTCCATTCTGAAATCAATTAATGTTATTGCTAGTGATTTTATAGTCTACTATTTAGAATAAAGTTAAAAATTGTAACATATTTGAATTATTTGGTAGTTTAGTATTAGACCAATCCAGAATATAGTCCAATGAAGGGAATGAAATTCGGATTATATACAGCTTGGTTGTACGACCAAATGTTGATCTGTTTGCGATCTTACCAAAGTCTTTGGTAATATGGATAGATGTTAATTTTTATTGGTTCTGAGGTAATGTCAAAACATTTACACTTCATCAGTCATTTACAAGTTTAGACTTGTAGGAATAGTACCAAGAAACATCTGGCAGTCAAGCAAAATTGCACTGCCGGTATCATGTCTTCTTTCAATTCTCTACAACTCAATTTGAGCAATACAAATCAGATTGTTGGTATGTCCGAGCTGGATCAAGTCCTACAGATAGTTTCTTATAGAGGTAGCCTTGTGTAATAAGTCAGCTGGAACCAAGATACAATTGGAAATGTCAGGGGTAAACAGCATTAAAACATAATCCGTTGCTCATGGCCAATTGTTGGTAGTGAAAAGATAACCCACCTACTGACGATGGACATTCGTTAAAATTGGTACTTCCAATAGGTATGGATGATTGCAATTAAAATTAAATGGCATGGAGTTTAATAAAGCATACATTGACTAGATGCAGGCTCAACATCTGTATTTAGTTTATTGTGTTGCATTTTAGTAGGAAAATTCTAAAATCTGAAAATACTATGGAGTTACTATATAGGCTTATAACACTTTTGCATGATTGAATACAGAGTGTCCCGAGAGGATTCTGCTAAATTTCATAGGAGTACTTCACTCATTAATATAATGAAAAAATTTCAAATAATTATTGTTCCGAGTGAAAGATTTCACCCGGATTTCAGCTCTTTCGCTGAAATTAAGTTATTCTGAAATTCTGGGAAGATAAATTAAGTGGCAAATTTAGAGGATTCTTATGGATTTTTGTCTGAAAGAACTTATAAATATTGGTCACAGAACTGTATATCTATTATTTTGTACAATGTAGAGTGTAATAAACAAAATATTAAACTGAAAAGGTTTTTTAGCTTCGGCCTAAACTAACTTTGTTAAATTGTAAATAAACAAATAAAAATTATTGGTTAAATTGATAGAAAATTTAATTATGAGAAAATAATGTAAATTATCTACTAATAACATCTCACAACAGTAATTTAGTTATACTTCCATGTGAAACAATAATAGAAAAATTACACTAAAACGTATTTGTCTCTATGCAGTATTATCATGTTATTTCTTAATTATTATTGCATTAATTCCCATTAGGGGTGCCGTAATACTGTACATTATTAGTAGTCTTGTGTTTAATCTTCTAAACCAAAGTTCTACAAACAACATTTTCAAACATTCTTGTGGTTAAGATTCAAAATTTTGCTTCAGGGTGCTGTATTTGTTACTGAGAAGTTCATTACCATTATAAAATTTAATTTAATTTATGAAATGTGCATTTGTAATTTATATATACTTAAGTAATTAATTTTCACTGATTTCTAAAACTATTGATAATAGTTCGTAAGTAATTGCTAATTTAAAATTTGAATATTTTGATTTCAATATTAAAAATAATAATTTGATTAGTAAAAGAAAAATTCCACTGAAATTTACAGATCAGAAATATTCTGACATTTATTTCATGTATGGTTGTTGTAACGGCAATGCTACCCGAGCCGCTGAAGAATCTGGCACCTAAGAGAAAGCAGAACATTTAATGTAACATCTGAACCGGGAACAAATATGAATAAGCAGAAGATTTTACGTACGGTAGAGCGAAGTCCAAGTACTAATACTCGTAGATCTGTGGTTAGATGGGAGAAGTTAATATGTGTGTTTTTGTAAATTTTACAGAAGAAGAGATTGAAAATTTTTATAAAGTTTGACGATTCATACCATTCCAAGTTAGTACATTAGAAATATGAAAATTAACTTAGGTGTCAAGAAAAAAGTGGGAAAACGAATTAACATATTAACACACATTTAATTAAAAGTTAGGTCAACAAAATAAGATAGTGCTGATTATGCAATACATGATAAAAATTGATATTATTGTAGTAATAAAGTTAAAAAAAATCATTTCTGTTTTTTTAATGAGTTATTTTAAACAAAATATAGTTATTTACAATTAATCACACGGCATGATAAATGCCTAGTGTAATGACTGGAGATAGCGTGACACCTACGTAGAAACGTAAAAATGCTCTGTTTAATGTAAGGAATACAAAAATGTTTATACCATCCCTGTATGAAATAATAATATTATACTGATTGCAATATCGTGTAACTTTCAATATACTCCAAATGTGTTCTATTCAAATGGTAAAACAAGTTATGCTGACTAATAATATGCTATCTTAAAAATAAAAAGCTAAAATTATATTTTATAAAATATAAAAATAAGATAAACGGAAATATAAACAATTGAAATCTTTTTTAATACAACAACATGTAAGATAAAAAGATAGGAAAGCTACATATTTTGATATATTTTCTCATGCCACTTTTTAAGTAATAGTAATTCTATCTATCAGATGTCAAAACTGAATAAGTAACTGCAATATCTTCTTTGGTCATCTTTACATTATCAGGAATACAAGGAAAGTAGGAGTTGATAAAAGTATATTTAAGAATAATAAAGTTATGTCGCATTTCAGATTAAGAAAAAATTAAAAAAAAGAACGTCCTCCCCTTGTATCGCAGTAACCACTATTTTTAGACTAAGAATATTCAACTTTATAGTTATCTGTAAGGGGAATATGGAAATACATTTAACTCAATATAAAAAAAAATGTGTCATATCAGTTTCTGCGATCTGACCACAGAGTTTAACTGTATGTTTGGGAATTCTGTGCAACAGTTATGGCGTAAACAATAAATAGCGGACTATACATAATGAAGGTATCTATCCTCAAGAGTCTTGAAAAAGGACAGTCTGCGGTCAAATTATTGTCAATGATTATTAAAAAACAATACACTGTCATTGCTGATACTACTCGTACTTATAGAGATCGCACTTACAGAGATGCGAGATGGGGTAAACAATACACAAAAAAAAAAGTTTTGGGAAACATGACAATCTTCGTGAAATAATTAAAACTAATTTTTAGCACCGTTTTTCATTAAACTTCTGGTATGGGATAATAAGTAATGTTCTTACTGGATCTCAGATTTTTTAAATGAGAGATAAATATGCCTATGAAATTTAGCAGAATCCTCCTGGGACACTCTGTATATATATATAATTTATTAAAAGATCTACAGAAAACTGGAATCAGACCAAACCATATAAATGACACAAACATCTACAGAAATAAAATATACAAGTGGAGGTGAACCAGAAGGAAGAGAAAAAGAAGACTGGTACGAAGTGGACAGGAGAAAGAAAGCAGGAGCATAGTAAAAAAAAATCATACTCCGCTGGACAACCAAGAAGAAAAAATAAAATTTAAGAAAAAAATTATTTATTAAATATAGATTTTAAAATTTTTTTATATCTTTTGGTCTGTCACAAAAAATAATAGCTTTTTATAATATCATAATATAACAATTAAGTTAGTTAAAATGTAGTCCATTTTTTGTTTGTGTATAATATCAAGTTTGATAATATTTCAAAATTTGTGATTTTCTTCGGCAATATGGTTGATAAATGTCGATTCTGTGTTATGGAATGAATTTATTTCTTAATTTTAATTCTATAATGGAATAAGAATATAAATGAGCATTTTTTAAAAATACTAATTTAGTTCAAGATGAAATATATAATCATAAAAAATATACATATATACTGAATAATCTTGTACATTTTTAATGACATCCAATATACATGTTTTTCAAACTCCAAAGAAAAAACTACCAAAATAGATCATTTGAAATGAAAATAGTAAAATAACCTAAAATTGAATAGAAATTAATTATGATATAAATTAAAAATAAAAATATTAAAAAACCTTCTTTTTTTTTCATTAATAATTAATAGTTTTGTATAATATTTTTACCTTCATCAAGGAACAAATTATTATAAAAATATTTGTTATTTTATCTCCTAATAATTTTTAACTTCATCACTACGTATATAAAAAGATTCATCAACCTATGATAATCAGTAACATAATATGATATTTTATCAAAAAAACCACGATAACAATTTAGATAAATTACTGTAAACTTTGATTTTATTAGTATCACATTAAGTTTATATTATGTAGAAATCATAAATAGTATAAATTTTATTCTTGTTTGAAGTATGAAGTATTTAAAAAGTATTATTTTTATCACATAAAAGAATACGTCTTATTGAGAAATCTATTTTCTAAAGACTTCCATTTATAATATCGCTACCGTAGTTAGAATATGTATGCTGAAGAATAATCCGTTTTTTGTTTGCAGTTTATCACTATAATAGTTTACATAAATAGTTTACGAAGGACTATGAGAAATCGAATTGGTGTATTGTAGATGTACCTTTGCGATTATAAAAGGGGAAAATTATTTAACAATGTTTGCTGAATATTTTTGTAAAGAATTCAATATGATAGGTCATAAAAATTAAATAATGATTAAATCAACATATAATTGTTACAGAACTGTTTCATACAGATACAAAAGGTCTTTGTCATATTAATTTTCTTTTATGAGATTGATCGTAAAAGTTCTCTAAAATTTTTTTGCTTGAAAACAAACAACTTACTCTTAATATCTTAAATTATAACAACATAGATTACAACACGGTATAAATTATTTGTAATAATTAATTGTATGATTTAATCGGAGTTCCCCGTTTTTAGTTTATTTAAGATCCAACTGAAATCTAAATAATAGATCACATCACTATTATTTAATTTTATATGGTCATAGAAAGAGAACATCCAGAAATAACGTACAGAAATAAAATTTAATTTTATTACACACAGATTTAAGATGTGTACTAACAACTCTTGACTACTGGAAGCAGATACTTAAGGACCCTATTATATTCGACACGTTGCGTGTGAAACGTGTAGTGCTATTCTGGAGAGTAAGCCTCCTGAATCTATTATCATTAATACCTAGATAGATGAGGACATAACAGAATTTATTCAGTAATAATTCACTTCAAAATATGTTTCATAATGAAGAAAGCTATTAACTATGCTAACCACAATTGATGAATTCAAAGTATGAAGTATATTTTTCTCTTTTCAAAGATACGAAGGAAGTTCTTCTAAGTATGAATGAAGGGTGTTAGAATAGGTTTAAACTGAAATAATAATTCTCAGATAATAATTAAAAAATAATCATTTAAGTTAATTCATTAAATGAATTACTGTTTTTCATTAAATTACCAATATTTTAATTTACACTTAGATGACGTTTTACAACAGAACTTTTTAATGCCCAGCGAAAGGGTACAGATTAGTTGTTTTTATGCAATGAGGTATAGTAACTCGACTGAAGAAAATTTGACTGACGAAAGAAAATAATTACTTTTACTTCCTTGTAAAAAGTACAATGAGGTATTGTAATTGCAAAAAATTTCGGTTTTCAGATTTAAAAGGAAATATCCGTTTTGACCATCCCTGAATTCATTTTGACTAGTTTCGGTGTAACGTCTGTACCTATATACATATCTCACTTATCTCAAGCACGATTAGCCGCAGAATATTGAAATTTTCAATTGAGGACTGATATCACATCTAGTTGTACACCTTCTCTTTTGATTGTAAATCAAAAGTACCCAAAAACGCCCAAATTCCTAAATAAAATTGGATTTTGGACTTCTTTTAACAGTAGTAATTCTCCTTATTGAGTAATACTCCTTGCCGGCCTCCGTGGTGCGAATGGTAGCGTCTCGGCCTTTCATCCGGAGGTCTCGGGTTCGAATACAGGTCAGGTATGGCATTTTCATACACGCTACACATCATTCATCTTCATCCTCTGATATAAGTAATACTTAACTGTGGTTCCATAATCATAAATGTATTTTCATTGATTCTAGAGTTATAACCAGATAAAAATGTAATTTCTGAAATATTTAGATCTTAGATGGGGAAGGCACATCGGTTCAAATCAGGCTTCATCTCCTTTTTTTAAATTTTTTTTTTTTTTGAATTTAAATATATTTATTTATTAATAATTATTTACCTCTGATTATAAAACATTTTACGAGAAATAAGTATCCAATAATAACAATAAAAAAAAGAATATGAAAAAATATCAGACATTATTAATGTACTTTACATTAAAAAAAATTGTGTATATACAATTTAATAGGCGTACAAGGAAGTTATATGGTGTTCAAATCAAATCTTTTTTTATTATTATTTTTGCTTAAATAGCCCAATAATCGAATAGCTAATAAGCAATAATTAAAAAAACAAAATTTTAACACAGTTAAAAAAATATGAAGGAAAATGTACGAAAATGAATAAAAATTCAATTTTTACAGTTCTCCATAAATTTTACGTAAATAATAATTGTATTTTCACAATTTTTTTAACAAAGTAATTTTTTTAAATTTAATACAAATCATTATAAATTCAAAAACTCAACATCTCTTTAGTAATCAGTAACTCACAATAAGGCTTTAGCTTATATTAGCTAAATATTGAAAAGAGCCATTTTCATACATATCAGCTATACCCGCTTTCTGAACCACTTTTTATATCTTTTTTCAGGTGCGTTATAAACACCTCAGATATAGGGTGTTTATTATACCTGTGGGTCATCCCACCGGGCTGTTCTAATGGTTACCTCGTCATCGCAAATCAGCTGATTTCGAAGTCGAGAGTTTTAAGGTTCAGATCCTAATAAAGGCAGTTAATTTTATTCGTATTTTAATACTACATCGTGGATACCGATGTTCTTTGGTGGTTGGGTTTCAGTTATCCAGACTTCTAAGGAGTGGTCGACCTGAGACTGTAAAAGACTATACTTCATTCACATCATCTTCATTCATCCTCTGAAATAATATCTTACTTCAAAGTTATATCTTACGGTGGTTCCGAAGGCTAAACAGAAGATATCTGATATGGATACCATACCACATGACTTCCTTGTACCACTTCTTTTAAATTACATATACACTTTTTTTATTTTTAATGAAAAATATATTAAACTTTAATTCATTAGAAACTTCTGATACTTTTCATATATTTTTATTAATTTTTTTTATTGTTATTATTGAATTATTATTTATCGTAAAAACTTTCTTACAACCAGAGTTTAATAATTATTAACAAATCAGTACTTTAAATTAAATTAAAAAAGTTAAAATAAAAGAAAAGGAAATGAAGTTTGTTTCAAAGCCTTCCCCATGTTAGATCCAAATATTTCAGTAATTATATTTTAATTTGGTTATAACTCTGAACCATTGAAAATACATTTATGATATATCGTTGAATAGTTCTCAATAATAGGTACTATTCAGTTAAAAGAAGTCCAAAATTTATTTTTTTTTGTAATTGGGCTTTTTAGGGCACTTTTGGTCCAGCCGATTGGAATCAAAAGTGCACAACTATATGCTACAACAGTTCTAAATCTAAAATTTCAACATTCTACAGCTAACTGTTTTTGAATTATGCGAAAATATACGTAAGTACAGACGTCATGCCAAAATTATCAAAATTGATTCAGGAATGGTGAAAATGAATGTTACCGTTGAAATCTGAAAACCGAAATTTTTTGCGACTACAATACTTTCCGTACAAGAAAGTAAAAAGAGAGAGAGAGGTATAGGGTTGAGGTTTTTGATTTTTTGTCGTTTTTTATAATGCGATTAGGAAATTTTGAAAAATGAGTTCATCAAAATGTTCGCAAAATTGTTTTTATAGAATCATAATAAAGTGTCTTCTTTCGGTAAAGTGATGCCCCAATCAAGTGTCCTGATATTATTGCCTACATAAAATTACGTTTTTTTTATTTTTAAACTTTTTAGGTATTTAATTTTTGTAAATAGTATTAGTTGTATTTTACTGCTTATGTTTTTAAAAATTTAATTTTAATTTCAGCTGCAAGGATGTTTTTCTTCTTTTTTTTTTCTTTGAAGTTTTAGGGGCATCGACAGCTTTGGTCATTAGCCCCTTCTACACTAAGAAAAGAAAAAAAAAGAAAGGAAAATATAAAAATATTACTTCTAATTAACGAAATTTCCTTTACATGATCAATTATTATAATTCAACCTCTATTCATTAACTTTCATGTCTGCCTCTTTACTTCCTAGGCTTTCCTTTTGGCCAGCCTTTCTTGGATTTCATCTCCATTCGTCTTATGGCCTCTACCTCTGAAGAAAGCGTTTCTGAGGCCTCAGACATGTCATCGTCATCTCTCCCAGATGTGAACGATGCTCTTCTACTAACGTCGGTGGAGACGTTAGGTTGTGAGACTGGTGAACTTGGCACTCTCGCCATTTCAAGACACTGACTGATTACTGACTTCTTACTTCAGCTTCAATATCAATATATGAGGGGGCTGATGTGCCCGCTCTCTCTTTATAAATTGTTTGTGCTTTTGGACGCTCTGCAGGTGTGTGTGTTGCAGCATCCACGTCCGAAGATTTCTTGTCTCTCTCTTCCACCTCCATTGGACCACTACACTAAGTCTCTTTGTGCGTTGTCGCCATACTCTCCTTCTCCGTGTGGCTAACCGTCGGAGCGACAAATTTGGTTTTTTCGACGCTTCTTTGCCTTTGTGCACATCACCGCCAATTTGTGTTGTAGTAGTGGGTTTTTCTGATATTTTCTGATTGGTAGTTTCAGTTATCGTGCCAATGTTATCTACCACAGGATGTGATATTTGCTCTCTTATTTTTTCTTTTTGTTGCCTCGGTTGAATCTTATTGTCAATAATATTTCCTATCAACGTGGTGAGGCTAGGGGCAAGATCTACAAGCAATTGTTCGACGTCTACTCTAGGCACCGGAGGGGTAGCAGCCACCTTCGCATAAGTAGTCGCTGGTCAAGGGGTTCTGCTACTGACAACTTTTCTCACTTCTAAATAACTCATCTTTTGAAGCGTTTTTACGTCCTGTATAGCAGTTTCAGTCTTATAGACGGGACAGTTTATAGAACGGAAATTATGATGCCCTTTGCAATTAATGTACGTCGGAGGGTCTTTGCATGGCTCGTCCTCATGCTTTTTAAGTCCGTACACGCATATCTCCTGTCCCTCGCACCTAGCTGCAGTGTCCCCAAAGCGCTGGCAGTTGAAGCATCGCATTGGCTGCGGAATAAAAGCGCGTACATCCAATCGATGTATACCAGCTAGTACTATCTCCGGGAGCTTTGGCCTATTGAAAGTTAGCACATGTGAAGCAGAAGGAAGCACCTTACCATTTCTTTTCATTGTCAGCCTTCGACAATGAATAACACCTTGGCTGGACATTTCCTCGATGATTTCATTCTCTGTGCAATTCAACAGATCTTTGCAAACAACAACACCTTTTGAATAGTAAAGGGTACTGTGTGGCTGCACAGGCACCGAGAACTCACCAATTTTCTTAATAGACTGAATTTTTACTGACTGGCCATCATTTACAACTCCAACGAGCAGCCCGTTGTATATTTTCCTAATATCCTTGACTGGACCACTAACACAACTCGTTATCGCTCTTTCAATTAAGAATGGACTTACTTTCTGGAAGCTTCCATTCTCTCTCGTAATCACAAAGTGTCTGGTTTGAATGTATTATTACCAAACAGGACCTTGTTATCTCTTTACTGATTTTTCAGTATCTTTTTTCAATTTTCTTTCCTCTTTTCCGCATTTCCTTTTCGCTTGCGGCGAATCGGATGTCTCAA
>JAAAKQ030030280.1:0-17246 GCA_010016005.3 Zanna intricata
GACTTCTTTTTGTTCCCTCATCTAAAAATTGCGCTCGGAGGACAGAGATTTTCGTCAAATGAAGAGCCAATCACCTTTGTGAACAATTATTTTGCACAGAAAAACGCCGAGTACTATTTGGACGGGTTACAGAGATGGGAGCATAGCTGGGAGAAGTGTGTACAGGTACAAGGAGATTATGTTGAAAAAGAAAAAAAAAATTTCTAAAAAAATGTCTTGTATCTTTGTTAGGTCGGAAACTTTTCAGACCACCCTTGTACTAGATTTTTCTAAAATAAGATAATATTCTTTATAGCAACAGATTCTGTGGTGAACCGAGTGTTATCCTTTGAATATTATTTCTATTTCGGAGGGCTTTGTTTACAGATATACAGGAATATATTCGTCTCATTGAAGTACGCAACAGGAAACCACTTCACTCTGGTTTTCCCTAGTGAGTCTGACATAGAATACCTCTTACTCTTAATTGCGAATGACTGTATTGTTTTCATGAATGAAAAATATCTCGTTTACAATCACAAATCTAGAAAACAGAAGTATATCGGTAGCGGATTTTATATATTAGGAATAATTTAAATTTGATACGTCTGCTCTACTGATTACTCGGTAATATAACCTGAAAGGATGATTCACTCTTCATTAAATCAATACCTACATTAATCAAAGATTGAAACGAATTCACTGGTATCCATCTAAAAGTATTTTGATTTTTTTTTTTTTTTTTTTTACATTTTGCAAATATTAATCAATGAAGATCCTGTACATGAGATGTTTTCCCATAAATGGTACCTAATTTCTCTCTGTAGAAAGGAATAAAGTTTAAACGCTTTCTTTTCCTCATGGTATTCAGATAAAATCTCAATAGTATATTTTTAACGCCACCATTTAGTGTTGTACTTTAATTAATAGCCACCTTGTCTTATCAATACAAATACATATATACTCACTTAGTTCCCAACAAGGGACGCAGCTCTTTCTGATTTTTTTTAATCCAGTTTTCGATGTAATGACAACATTAATATAGGTTTTTTTTTAATGTAACTATCGAATGCGTAAATCTGTGAATTTTAACAGTGCTTTTGAATGAGTGTTAATATAAAACTCGTTTGTATATATTACGTAATCTTTTTTACTTTCAGATATTGTTATTTGTTTGGACGTATAACATTTTTCGTGGTGTTGAGGAAAAACATTTAACCGACTTCCAGTTCTACTACTTGTTCCCAAAGGTTCGTTCCCTGTATTGTTCTCTGTGTACTTTTTTGTTAAAAAGTAAAATTTTTTAAGAATACATCTTATAAATCCTTATAATCATCTTATAATTCTTTATTGAGTGAACCTAAAATCATAATTTACAGTTAAATCTATCAAAAAATAACCGTAAACTTTTGGGTTATTCCCTTGTGTTAGAATAAATTACGTGGACATTCATACCCTGCCAATTGTTGTACCCAATGGAAATTCATTACTTTATTAGGATATGGTTTATATGCACGGTCTTCGGATGAATTTATCAGTGAATAATTTTTGTAATTGGGGTTTTAATAGAATACAAAAATTTAAAGGTTAAGTAGATTTTTTCCAACCGCTGTTAGTGCGATATTAATTCTGTCCCTCTTTGATTATTTCAGCACATTGCATAAAAAGTTAAGGAAACATTCAACGAGCGTTGGCAACAGAACACACATGTTTGGCCTTCCCAGCATCGTCAGTGTTTTCGTCGCGGAGTTGTATGCTATTAATAAAGCCTTTAATATACTTAGCCCAACATTCCGACACGTACTTGTCTGTTCATATTCTATAATTGTCTTACAAGCGATTAATGACATATACTCCAGACACCCTGTTTATGAGATACACAATTAATTATCTCTGTAATGATTCTCACATAACAAAAGTGTGAGCCTCTGCTGGATCCCTACCCATATTGGAATTTTAGGTTATGAACGCGCTGATCGTTCAAAAAAAAAGGCTTCTTTTCAGCCTCGTTTCACAAATTAAATTATTTCGGACGTTCTTTTCTGTTTTCTGAAGAGGATAAGGAGTGGTAAGTAGCAAAGCAAATAGAATTCTATCCTCAACAATAAACTTCGTCCAGTTAAATGCAATGTACCATCGTGGAGCTCTTCCTACAGGAATAACCATAGAGAAGAATTTATTATTTGCCGTTTGCAAATAGAACACTAGACTCATTTGTGGACATCTCATAACCCAGACCGATGCACCCGTTTGTATATGCTGCGATTGCCAAGTAACGTTACACCACATCCTTATAGACTGTATCTGTTATGCGGTATCGAGTCGGAAATTTAAATTAGGGGCTAATAACCGAAGTATTTTAGAAAACAGTATGACGATGTTATCGAATATCTTGTTCTTTCTTAAGCCAATTTCTTGCTTAAGCCAATCTCTTAAGCAAATGTTATCTTTAACCATCTTTATTAAAATATTTAATAATTAATGTAATCTGTCTTTTAGTGTTTTATTTTTTTAAATTATTTTTCTTGCATTATTTTTTGTTTTGATTTCTAATCTTATTTTTTTATATTAATGTTATTTAGTTTATATCTCCGTTGTACTTAGCGTTGCTGACATTGAACTTGTATAGGGTGTTAAACTCTTATTTCGGTGTACTTTTATATCAATTTGAAAGTTTTATAACATTATTTTTTCATTGTTATGATAGCTGATATTAGAGAGATATATTTTATAGTTTTATTGGTTTAATATGTAATATTTCTGAACAAAGTCCCCAAATTTACTCTCTTTACTCTCTCTTCATCTGTTTAGCCTCCGGAACTACCGTAAGGTATTACTTCAGAGGATGAATGTGGATGATGTGTATGAATGTGTATGAAGTGTAGTCTTGTACAATCTCAGGTCGACCACTCCTGAGAAGTGTGGTTAATTGAAACCCAGCCACCAAAGAACTCCGGTATTCACAATCTAGTATTAAAATCCGTATAAAAATTTTTATCTTTACTAAAGATAAAATTTTCAGTTTCTGCTAATATCACCTATTCTTTGCTATTCGTTTTTCTCGGGTTCGAATCCCGGTCAGGCATGGATGGCATTTTTCACACACGCTACAATTCATTCATCCTCTGAAGATATACCTTAACGGTGGTTCAGGAGGCTAAACAAAAAAAAACAAAAAAGATACCTTTTTATGATTACTACCTACGGGTCCTGCTTAAAGAAATTCCTTATATGGTTCAACCTTCATAGTTTTAGCTTCATGCTTCTGGAATTCACTTTCTGAATGCATAAATTTTTTTATCTTTATGAATGTTTTTAAAAGAGTGTTTTAATATTTTATTTGTAGGATGATATGACATTTTATAAAAAGTTAACGATAAATTTGAAGAATTTAATTAAAATTAAATATTCAATATTTTGTCATGTTATAATGAAACCTGAATAAGGTCGATAAGATCATTTGAAGGAACTAAAAAAATAAAATTCATTTAAGAGTTAAAAAAAAATTCTGAAATTGTATATTTCAATGAATTTGTACTGATAATCACTTTATATTTCGTTGAAATACAGAATTTTATTCTTCCTTTAAATTTCAGGCCTTATCATTCGTTAAAATAACGACTGTAAATAATGACTGTAAAAAAATTAATGAATAATGACTGTAAAAAAATTAGTATGCAAAAGGTTTTCTTTACGCATATGCAGATCATGTACTAAATATTATCATACTAAACTACAGATCATACTAAATATTATATTTTACGTTTTTCTAAAATTTTCGTTAAAGATTTTTTATTCCCATGAAATTTTAGTCTAATAATAATAATATATTAAAATTTATTCCACGTTTTAAGCGACTTTTAATTTTATTACACATTAAATTTGGTATGAGAAATTTTCTAATTTATTTATTCTCGTTAAAGCATGCGATAAATTGAAATTTTTTCAAGGTTAACGAAATGTATTCATATTTATTTCGTTTTAAGAGGGAATATAAATAGCACAAAAAGCTTTTGCCTTTTAAAAATTTATTATACTTTATCCCATTAGAATAAACCCTCATAATTTTTTTTTTTAAATTACATTTTACACGATCCTTACATTCAGTATACAACTGGCAATGTTTGTAATAAATTATGAGTTTATTTTACGTCATACATGCCTGGCTGCCAACAATCAGCTCATTCATTCTTTCTTTATAACTTACCTACTATTATAATATTACGATGATGATGATGATGTGATGATATCGGAACAGGAAGTATATGGTACAAGTAGCATCTACCCCTTCATCCATTTTACACTACATTCACTTCAGTCACTGTTGCCAATCGTAATCCTGCCAACACGAGCTTACTAGGAATGAGGGCATCGACTTGAAAAAACTTTATAAATAGAAACGACCTAAGAGTTTAAAGAGAAAAAAAAATGTTTTATTTATTTTAGTTAATCTGAACCGAGCTCGTTTTACATAATGAAAAAGGAATAATGTAGATAACGGATGACATCATCGCATAAAGTTATTAAATCTTCAAAAGTAAATAACAAAAAGATAAAATGTATGTACTTTACAAATATAACAAACCCACTGGAGTTTTCGTAAATTTTACCATAATATTATTAAAAGCCAAATTTACCACGACCCGAAGAACAAAGTAACATACCCTTCTCTCATAATTACATAATTATATATATAGTTATAACTAACGTGATTTCACATACAGATTTTTATACAAACTGAATGAATTAGTCTTTGCTTGTGTGTAAATAATACTATTAGCATTATCGTTACCTTAAGTTTTTAAAATCTTTGTATTTAGAAAAAATCCTTATTTTTCTTCCTTTTTTTTTAATTTTGGTTTCATAGTTAAAAGATTTTACATTGTGATAATTTTATAAATTTTACATTGTTAAAAGAAGAAAACTTCCAGATATATAACCTATTAAATTTATCGTGTGAATATACTTTGCATAAATAATAAATTTAGTTTAACACGCTAACTTTCTAAATATAATCTGTCCTTAAATACAAAAATCGTTTATAAAATACTTGTTTAAACAATTCAAAAAAAAAAAAAAAAAGTTTTGAACTTTCATTTGTGTCAAATCTTTACATTTTTTCATCCCGCATAATGTATTAGAATGTATAATTATTATATTGAATATAAAATATGTGTTTATATTAAAAAAAAAAGTAATAAAAAAAAAAATAAACGAATAGCAACTATATTTGTATGTGTAATAAAATTTTCAAATATTACAGATAAGGTTAATGAAGTCCTAATTGGAAAGTAATCGTATAGATATCTTTTTATTCATTCATTCGATACGTCAAAATGGAAACTAATGAGTCTCGATTGTCCTTGAAAATTGTACCTGTCAAATTTTACCTTACGGTATGGTTTTTCTTTATGTCATTTTCATCATCGTGTAAATTATTGAGCTTTTTTACTGAGCTTACTCAAAATTATTATGACGTTTGTTTTTTAATCAAAGAATCGATATATAAAAATATTATATTCTTATCCACGAACCGTTATCCGATTACCCTGAGGTTCAGAACAAAGCAAATATATTTAAAAAAGCAAAAGAAAAGAGGCGTTACAAATGCGAAAGGCGTTGTTGTTTCGCGTACCTAGTCTTGATATAAATCTATTGAATTAATGATCCCAACATCGAAGCCGCAGCCTTGAATGCGTACCATGAACTACGAGTATGTACTCTGTAACATTAGTTGCATTACAATATCTCTCGAGCGTATGGTTCAGTGTTTTAATGTAGGAGGTTTTGTAATTAGATGTATAATACGTACAGATGCATGCAGGTTTAATGAATATTGTATTTAGCGTAATATCTAGCCTGTATTAAACATTACTTCGGTACGAATTTAGGCTTCCTTTAGTTTGATCTATATGATATGATCAGTTATAAATGAAAAAAAAAAAAAAAAACATTGTGTTTAATCATTGATTTGAAGTAGGTTAAATAAAAATTATAACCTCGATAAGACATCCTTTACTTTTAACTACTACCGATCCTATAGTATTTCTTAGTACTACATGAAAGCGTGTCGAATAGCCGTTGGGTTGAAGATTGTATAGTTTGTAAATAGCAGACCCCTCACGTACTCTCCATAAAATAAAATATAGATCCATAAGTTATTGCGGTAAAGGATGGAGGTGAATTTTAGATTCTCGTTGGTGTTCATTCAAAACTATCCTTTATACGATATAAATGGATATAATATTTGTAATACAAATTATCAATTTACTATTTTAATTAGTTTTTATTTACAATTAGACAAAAAATTTAAAAAAAATTAAGCTTCAGTTGAAAGAGCATTTAACAAAATCTTGTCCGATTATTTGTATCGGGTTACAATTTTAATACATTTACATTTTTCTAATAGATCGAATCAATCTGTTACGTTTATAAAAATAATATAATAATAAAGTATAAAAACTCTACATGTAAACAAATAGCTACTAACTTATAAATAAAATTATATGTTTCACTTTGCTCCACTTGATTCTTAATAGTTTTTTCTTTTCTTTTTGGGTTGTCGTTTAAAATAAATGTATTAAATATAAATAGTACCTTCGATTATTATGATTATATAAATTAAATTCACCTAAATTTTAGCGTTACTTGTTGGGTTAAATTAATAGAACCTTGTAAAACCGATTCTTATTCTGTATGAAAACATAAAAATTCATATACAATTTGTTATAATGAAATAGAAGAAAAGTATAAGTATGAAATTGAAATATGGAAAGATGTTTTCTGCTGGATTTTGTTATGCCGACGTATCTTGGCCATTTTTCTTCAGCTAACACAGTTCCCTTTAAAATTTAAAGAACAACTGTGCAGGGTTTCTTTGGAATTCCAACATTTATTTTAAAGTTATCGTCTGATAAACCTATAAATTATCAATTATCTGTTATTATTAAATTATAACTGTAAATAATCGCGGGAAGTGAACTTTCCGCGAAGTACTTTAGGTTGCAGAATGTCAATAAAAATTTATTTTTTACATTCTCATTTGGACTTTTACCCTTTAAAGTCTGGTGAAATCAGCGGCGAACGAGGAGAGAGGTTCCACCAAAATATACTGCAGATGGAACACTATTATCAAGTCAGAGTTGGTGATCAAACACTACTGCTGATCACCGACTGCCGTAGATGATCAGCCTATTAACTATACCTCGGTACAGTTAAAATTTTAAAGTAATATTTATTTAAATCATAATAATAGGAATTTCTTAACAAATAATATTTAGCAGACTTGGACGTTTTCCTATAACCATCGTTTTTAAAGAGTACATTAAAATAGTAACTTGTTTATTTCACTCCCGTGAGTATTTTTCATTGTACTTATGATCATTTTATCGATTAAAGTTTCTTAGTAAGTTGTTATATTGATCAATTATCTAGGTTTGTTTTTTACCCACCGGAATTATTTTACACACAATTGAATTGTTCGTTACATGGTGCATTTTATAATCTCTATAAAAAGTTTTAAAATGAGAATTAAATGTATTCTCACTCAGAATAATTCTCTGCCATATGATGACGTACAGATATTTTTTTTTGATAAAAGGCTACCTAACCTGTAGTTAGTGAATTTTATTTACGCTTTTAAATACTTTTATACTAAAATATTAAGGTGTACGAATAGTATCATTTATCAAATTACATGAGTAACGTTTTAGTTATTTGTTAAAAGATTGGTAAAAAAAAAAGTTTGCCTGTTGAAGAAGATAACATCTTACTTTGAAGTAATGATTGAAATGTGTAGTCTAAATTGAAAATATATATATATATATATATATATTGAATAAGGTCGAAATAAATATGGTTCACATTCATGATGTTTACTTTAAAAGGGAGAGAGATAAAAAAAACTCGTTCAAATTTTGAGAAATACTCCGTAGAAGTAAACCTAGTTATTGAATTCAGCTTGGTTTTCGTGTCGAATATAAGATGACGTACGGTACTCTGGCGCGTATTTGAAATGCATATCAGATCCCTTGGAGAATCTGTGAGAAGAAAACGACTAAGTTAGTGTGAGAGAACATGTTGTAACTCAACCCGCAATATCCACATAACATCTCTTCTGAGACCGATGACTTGTGGGTTTTATTTTTACTTTTAAAGAAAAGCATTAAAAGAAAAGCATTTTCGTTAGTCGTATGGTTATGATATTTCCATATGTATATAAAAAAACAGAAGCTTTTTAAATAATATTTTATTACGAAAGTTTTGTGTATAAATTTTATTTATTTTTCCAATCTGTATCTGAATTATTTGTTTTTATTTCTGATAAAAATTTTATACTGATTTAAATCTTTAGTGCAAGACGATGATTAACCTAATGTATTTTCAACTGAGAGGAAAATAAAAATTCTATGGAAAAGTTAAAAATATGCTTCTACTAGAAACCTGTCTTACCCTGTTGTCAATTTACAATTTCGGTCATGCGGAAAATGTGTCGGTATAATGAGTAAACGGACGGATGATTGCTCTTTTGCGTTGTAAGCTGCTGGATACTATCATTAGAAAATCTGAGATGTTTTTCTCGTACCTACCCTCTGGATGTCTTCAGAAATACTCTCCTCTGCTGAAATTTTCATCATGAGTTTTTACCCTCGTTACAAATTTGTATTAGAAAAAATTTCATCACAGAACCTTTTCCTAAGCCTCTCTTTTTTATCTGTTTAGCCTCCGGAACTACCGTTAAGGTATTACTTCAGATTATGAATGAGGATGACGTGTATGAATGTGAATGAAGTGTAGTCTTGTACATTCTCAGGTCAACCATTCCTGAGAAGTGTGGTTAATTTTCCTAAGCCTAACAGCACCTATTATTACATACTGTATCTTCGCATTCTCAGAAACTTTTAAAATTATATATTTTTGAACATTTGAAACTTCGCTATTGTAATTTAAAACTCATAATTAGAGGTAAACGTAACTCATAATACGGACATTTAAAAAAACCATCTGTTTTATAAAATATTAATCTAAAAATACTTTGATGTTGATAAGCAATTTAATAGTTAAACAACTTGCTCTTGAAATAATTAAAATTTTATCCGGATTCAATTCGTAATTTTTCTTGACTCTCAAAATAATAACTTTCCGTCAAGCTTTAAGAAACTTTGTTAAAGCTTAATTCCTGATAAAATAATCCATAAAAATTAATTAGCGTGGTAGTTCTAAGACTTTTAAGTTTGGAGAGCTAACAAAATTGTGGAAGTAGTATTTTAAGAAGTTTAAAATTACCTTTCAACTCTTAGCTAGCTAATTTATCTCAGTGCTAACACTCGAAAACTTTTATAAAAGTAGATCGACAATTATAAAAGAAAAACTAGGCTTCCTATTCCATAATTAAATTAATCAAATAGGCAGGTTCATTGTATAATTTGTGCAATTGTAATAAACTTTAATCTTTTACTTTTTACTTTTCAGCTTTTTATCGTATTATTTCTCCTGTTTACTGAATTCTTTTTGTGTTACTATTCTTAACCGTTATGCAAAAACAAAATATTCAATAAAATAATATTAGAGATATTGCGAATAGCTAGTTGAAATATATTTATTACCAAGAAATAGAGGTTTTTACCAAGAAATGGAAGTCCAGTAATTTTAAATCTGTGTCTACCTGCATGATCGCTGAGAAATACAATGTAAAATATTAAACAAAAAATAGACCTGTTCTGTTACCTATTATCTATATAAGGTAGAGTTAAGTTTTTTGTTCTTTGGAATGTAAAAATATATCGTATCACATATCACCCTTAACCAATTCGCTCTAACGCGCGTTGACTTCGTTATTCAATGTCTTTGTTTCTTGCCTGATTGCAAGTAACATATGGTATTCGTTGTCTCTGTATCGAATCTCTTTGTTAAAGGAGATAGGAAAAGAGAGGCAAGAATACCGCATAACTTGACATCACTTGTTTTTTAAGTTACATCTAACAGCAGAATTGTTCCACGAATCTTTAAAAACCGTCCGATGTATTTATCAGTTTTTTATTGAAAAAAAAATATCTGACAACACTATATAGCGATATATTCCGTACTTAACATCTTGTTGAATTATTTACTTTTATTAAAAAAAGAATTATGAACACTTTTAATTTATATTTTTTTTATTTTGAAATATTCTCGTTTTTAATGTGAATAAAATTAGAAATGAATAAAATAAAATAGTTTCTTTGAAGAATTTTTTATTTTCTTCTTTAATATTCGGTTTACTTTAATTTATAGTAGTAGAACGATGCTTTACTTCTTTTGTTCAACTAGATAGATTTCAGATGCTACATACGCATATCTAGGTTGGATTCCGAGTAATTTTTTGTGGTCCATTTTTATGAAATATGTAACATGGAATATCCTTTTAAACATGCTCTTTGACGTATCGTTAATCGAATTTTTACTGTTAAATCACTTTCTAGTGAATGAATGTTACCAAAATTAACCAAATATTTATTTTAATAATTGAGCAAGCGTATGATGAGGACGATTACCGATTGATATATATTATTCTGGCTAAAAAGATCCTCGACATTTATGACTGATCACAATAAAGATAGAAAGACGTTAACCTGTGTTGGTAGATACGAAAGCCATTACGATGATGATACTCCAAGGTTGCCATAGTATACAAAACTGTGCGAGAACAAATGTAAACAGAGTATTCTTTTGTCTATTTAGTCGTATGAAACGTCTATTTAAAACAATAAAATAAAATGTACGTCGGTATAAGAGTTACAAGGACGACTTATTTCTTTCCACACACATTTTCTTTTCTCTCAGCCAGTCTCGTACTGTTAAGAGACGGTGAGCTGGAAATCTTGTACCCTTCTCGATGTCAGACCGTTTTTTAAAATGCATGAAGTACAGCTCTGATCACTTGTGATATTGATTATTTTCCACTACCGACGTTTATTATACTCTCTCATCGGTTGAAAATTCGTTCTCAAAGTTCGCGATAACGCCCCCTTGTGGGCAGTGGAGTCCTGGGATGGGTAGAAGACCCACTGAAAATTGGAGGCGTTTAGGCAGTCCAGGAAGGCGATGGATTTAAAAAAGAAAGGCAAAAATTATGTTTTCCTGATATTTCAAACTAAAATTAAATATTTACTATAATTCAGATCAGTTATAGTTCAGCTATAGTTCATATTTCAAAAATCATCAAATTAAAAAATAGATCGGTGAGAAGAAAAGTTTTAAAATTTTTGAGTTTATCTTCATATTTGAGGGCTTGAGAGAAACGAAATTTTTTAAGTATATCATTAAAATCGTTTAAAAATTTAAGACTTTAGCTTTAATTTATTTCTTATGTCTCTTTACGATTTCTCTGAACCGAAATATTCTACTTTATAGAGAAAAAGCCACATTTATCTTTGCATATCTCCCAATCTATTGATACAAATAAATATGGAAATTAAAGGGTTTTGATCTAGCTGATCTAGCTTTAATGACAAATTGAGAAATCTTTAATGTAGAGTTGCAGCGTAGCCTTTGATCATTTTTGTTGCCGAGGTATTGAAATCTTTAAGATTGAGACTGCACCATGTGTCACCCGCTCGGAGCTTAACCCTTGATTATAGTTATATAATAACTATATAGATACAATTATTAATTGAAAACAATTTTAATGAAAACACTTCCAAACACCATTAAATTTTGTGTTTTAATTGCTCTCATTTAAAATGTATGTTTCAACTCAGAAATAGGATATACCATGTTAAAAATAATAATTGCAATTATTATTTTTAACAGATGGTAAATTAAAAAATTTTTGGGGCGCTAAAAGTTTTGATTCTCAATGTAGGCGGTAGGCAAAAAAGTTTCAGTATCAATGGGTTGAAACTATCATTCGATCGTGCAAAATATTTTTACGTTGTAAATGTTCTGCAGCAAACGTTTACCTGCATAAATATGGGCTTATTTCATATGAATGGGAGTATCTCCTATTCGTATTCAAACACGTTGTGAGTGAGAATGGGGTATAAACCCTCAATAGAGATGTTTGGTAAATATTTTAAGAACTTGAGTTATCGATAATTTATTTTTCTGATTCTGTGATGTTTTTCTGAGAAATATTTTAACTATTCTTTACACAATTTTCCATGACTCATGTAATACATTTTTCTATTTTTATTTCAAATATTATTTAATGTAAAATATAAACGGCAAATTTACTCCTGACAGGATTTCTTGAGACTGTAAGACAATACGCCGTAAATCGGAATTACTCCTCGGTAACTATGAGGTAGAAGTGCAGTTATACTATAACTTCAACTAATTATTACTTCACCTAATAATTTTAGTTGCTTAGAATGTATGCAAATTAATATTTAAATTTTGATGCTTTTATAATACTATGCTTAGTTATTTTTAAAATGAGTAACTATTTCAGATTTTTATGTTAATGAATATGAGCCGGCAGCTTACTGACAGAAATATTTTTATTTGTTTAATTAATGGATGTAAATAGTTGGAAACAATATTTGTTCTATTAAATAAACACCATTAACAGTTTACTATAAAATATGAACCAAGAATAAGTTGTTATTTATATCTGAGCTATGAATTATTTTTTTCTGGCACATGTTTTCTACTGTCCCATAACATTTTTTAATGTTGTATCAAATGTGTGATGAAAATATTATCCAAATACATTTGTTCAACATCTATAGGTACTCTTTCTACTGTTTTTTTTTTTTAATATTTGAGTAATAATTAAGAGAAACTCGAGTCTTTACAGATCTGTTACTCTTTCTAATTCTAACAGCTATTATGTTCTAATTACTCTCTTGTACGAAATATAGGAATTATTATGATCGCGAAAAATATCGGTTTTCATATTTCAACGGAAATTTCAATTTTGATCATCTCTGAATCCATTTTGACTAGTTTCGGCCTGACTAGATATGTACGTATTTATTACGTATGTATCTCGCAAAACTCAAAAATGATTAGCTCTAGGATGTTGAAATTTTGGATTTAGGACTGTTGTAACATCTAGTTGTGCAATCTCCTTTTTCAATTGAAATCAACTAGGACAAAAGTGTTCAAAAAAGACCAAAATCCCGAAAATGTGGATTTTGGACTTTTTCTTAACTCACTGAAGTTTTTCAACGATATATCATAAGTGTTACTTATTTTCATTCGTTCCAAAGTAATAGCCAAGTAAAATTTTATTTCATGAAATATTTGGATCGTAGAAGGAACATCGGTTCGAATCAGAATTCATCTCCTTTTCTTTATTTTTAACTTTTTTTTTTATTAAAATATATTAATTTATTAATAATTATTAAACTCTGATTGTAAAAAAAATTTTTACAATAAATAATAATTCAATAATAACAATTGTATATAAATATATATATATGAAAAAATATGAGAAATTATTAATGAAATAAAACTGTATGTACTTTACTATTTTAAAAAAAGTTTATGTTATATTATGCAAGGATATTTTATTATATTTTTTAAACGGAAGTCATGTTGTATCCACTTCAAATTTTTTTTTAGTGTTCTGGGGATTTATGAAGAACCTTATGCGGTTAACAAGACTCAGACAAGGGTTTGTACTGTAATGAAAGAAAATACTATATTTTAAAATTAAACCAATTTGCTGAATTTAATTCGTACGGATGCTATTACAAGAATACATAAATTTTACTCTGCATTTTTCGTTGAAGTGCTTTATTAAAATGACGAGTTTCGTGTACGTATTAAACATTTTCATATATTCCCTTAAAATTATAATACTGTACATACAATAAAATTATTTTAGTTTCCCCGAAGAAATGTGATGTTACCAAATTCACAAATATTTAGTAATAATAAACAATTTAGTACTTCAGTAAGTTAAGATGTTCCACTGGAACATTGAGGTGCTTTTTATCCGTAAATACTTATCCAGGGAATTTGCAAAACAACCTGTTTTACATGGGAGATTAACCGTAAATCTGATGCACTTTTAACGAGTCAATTTCATGCTAAGTTTCGCCATCAATATGCGCTTCGTTCCTCTTCATATTTTACGTTACATTAAATTCTGCTCATTACATTTTTTTGCTTATTAGAATTTTAATTATATTTTCTGTTACATTTTACACATCATATGGTAGATTTTACTTTGCATTATTTATAATTAAAATTTTACAATAAACAATTTAAATTAAGTTTTACGTTCATTGTAACATTTTATGTTGAAATCTACATTACAATTAACGTTTAACCTTTCTCTTTAAGAATAGCAAAATGAAGTTTTTTATGTGGGGGGGGGGTTCCAAGGTCGTTTTCTATGTTCATTAGGCAGTTATATGATGAACATTTTTTTTAAATTTCATTTAACATTATTGGAATATATCTTATTTTATTTCTTATAAGTTACTTTCTTTATGATTTTATGTTAGTGAAAATATATTATCATTTTTACTATCTGATCGTTTCTGAGATTGTTAGAAATTTAATAAATTATTTTAATTAGTTGGTGGAGAAAAATTACATTTAATAACAAGATAAGCACATTACAACATTTTTTTTTACATACTTTGAACATCTAAAAAAATAAAGTTATAATAAATAAGTAAAAGTTATAAATTATTAAATTCACGTTTCTATTACATATTTAGTTTCGTTTTTCGCGGAAGTAGAAGAATTTTCTATCAAATAACGTAAAGAATCTATCAAAAAATGTACTTTCTAATGTTTTCCCAATTTTTTTACTATTATTATATTTTATGTTTAATTTTTTTTATCTTAGCGTATAATCATTTTAATTCTTTTATTATTGCTCATTGCTCCTTTACTAGAACTTACCACCCATGCTAGATGAATATTTTCCTTTATAACATTTTTTCTTAACAGAATTTTATTTTTAAAATTATTATTAAGTATAACAGTTTTTTTTGTGTTGCATTAAAATGCAATTACTGTAAATTTTATATTTAACTTGCTAGCAAATTTTTATCTTACAATTTCGTAACCAGTGAGGAAAAATTCTTGTAATTTGTAATTATGTTAGTAAACAAGCTAATGATATTTTAATCATTATTTCAACTATTTAATTATAAATCGTAATAGGATTTCCGATATAAAACGCAACACGTCTATTTCAGTAGTATATTTAAACAAAACAGGCATTTGTAAGTTATTAAATTAAATATTTTATTCTCAAACTTCTATCATAAAATTCATAACGTAAATCGAACGAATAATGCGATTACCAAAGAATTCGTTAACCAAAGTCAGAAGTTGAATGTACATAGTGTAATGTTGCATCGTCATGTTGAAATCAACAGTATCTATCTTTCTCTTCCAAAAGTGCAATAAATTACAATAAAATATTGTGGTATCGTTCTGTTGTAGTATACTCGAAGAAAAGAAGACCAATTTTTTTTCGTGATATCGCATACCATACGATCTTCTGCGGGTGCAATTGTCTTTCATGTTACGCGTGGTGATTTTCAACATTCCGTATCCTGCTGTTATGGCTATTTACGAAGCCATCCAAGTAAAACCAAGCCTTGCCTGTGAAAAAACTCACGTCCATAACATGAATATCTTCACGCACGAATCGATGAAACCAGTGACAACATTCTCTCCATTTTTTTTTGTCTGGATCAGGAAGTTTATGAACTGTTTGAATCGATGTGTCAGAAACTGTCTCTAGAAATTTAATCGCTGAGCTCAAACTTGATGTCTTGTTAGCTGTTGGTTTGTCATAGACCATACGGCAAAAAGATTCTTCCACTCTGACCACTGATCGTATGCTAAAGTACGATTAAAGAATAAAAACACGTTTGTCTTGTGAAAAGAGCATCTTCTCTCTAACAATGCACTGAGCGTTATGATCGCTTGGTTATGGCTCTCAGTAGCAGTCTACTATGTTGGCGCGATTTTCATTTGTTAGACTAGTCTATTCCCGTAAAAAGTAGGGGAGTTGGACAGTTAATAACAGTCTACATTGACTTTGGTAGTCAGTGTGTGGAGGGTAGAAGGCTGATTGGTGGATTTTGTTTTAAATGGAACATCCTAGCTGCAGCTGTAGGCGACTAGATGTGAGATGTAGAAAAGAAACAAAGTCCAAAGTAATGCTTACTATGAAGCATGAGGAATGATATGGTTTCCTGTTGCTTTCTGTTACAATGTTAAATATCAGTACGCCAATCCTGCTGAACTTTAAGGAATATTCATCCCCATAAGTGAATATGTCCCTCTAATAACCAATAGAACTAGACGTAAATTAAATATCATCACTTCCAGAGTAACCATTAAATTTGAGCAGGTTTTTATTTAAAAAATTATTTTGTTATTACATTTTAATGAACATTTTTTAAATCGGAAAGATTTTCTGGAATACTGTAGTAGTACATTACTACTGAGTGTTTACAATCAATAACATGAAATTTACTTTTTATATTTAGGTCAACTTCACGTAAATTTTTCAAATTATTACCTTTAAATATCGGATGAAGATAGTTTATGAATCGCAGTAATATAAAGCTGCATTATGCCTATTAAAGTTAATTCTAAGGAAAACTCACGGAATTATTTTCATATCAGTTATGTAGATCGTGTAATTTTTCTCTTAAAATATCTACCTTATTACATAATTGAAATTTGCTATCGAATTCACCAGAGGAATTTCTTTACAAGATAAAAAATTCTTGAATTCGTTCCATTTAACGAAAATATTCACATTCATCGAATATGGAAAGCAAAATTTTAAAACGAGTCGATTTGAAAACCTTTTTCTTTTTTTTGGGATTATTGAAGAGAACAAAACATGAATCTTTAGTATTAACCTTACATTTTTCTGAGATTTGTTGATTTTTTAATTTTACGATAATTGAACTCTTTAATATCCTCATCATCATTATTATATGAAATATATGTAAATTAATTTTGGTTTACATTTTTAGAAATATAAAAATAGCTTTTAATTTTCTTCCGTTTTTTATAAACGATTGTAAATCATTTTACGCATAAAACATGCGTACATTTAAAAAATCATAGGTATTAAGTTATAATTTAATAATATACGTGTATAAATTATTAATTATTCATATAATAATAAAAATCTTATAAAAAATTTAAATTTTAAACAAACTTAAAAACTAAATGACTTTTTTTTTACCTCCGGAACAACCCTTAAAAGTTATAATATCTTCAGAGGATGAGATGAATGAATTGTAGCGTGTATGAAAAATGCCATGCCTGACCGGGATTCGAACCCGGGA
>JAAAKQ030030302.1:0-12875 GCA_010016005.3 Zanna intricata
CCGTCAATCAAAGTCGAACATCAAGGTCATGGTCATTGTTTTTTTTCGATTGTGAGGGCATAGTGCGATCAGAGTTCGTTCCAAGTGGAGCAACTGTAAACTCCTAATTTTATAAGGGAGTACTGGAACGTTTGCGAAACGATGTGCGAAGAAAGGGACCTAAAAAATGGGCCAACGGCTTTCTTCTTCATCATGACAACGGGCCGTGCCACAAGTCGCTTTTGATTCGCGAGTTTTTGGCCGTAAAAGTCTTCCTATCTGTCCACATCCGCCTTACTCACCAGATTTAGCACCATGCGACTTCTGGCCCTTCCCGAAAATAAAAAATGTGCTAAAAGGGACACGTTTTGACATCATACCTGGCATTGAGAAGGCCACGACAGAGCAGCTGAAAGCCATTACAAAAGAAGCCTTCCACAAATTCTTCCAATCGTGGATTCAACGTTGGGATAAGTGTACTGCTGTCAAGGACAGTACTTTGAAGGAGATTAATTCATATTTAAGGTAACTTTATTACTTTGTTTTTTATAACATAATTCACCGTATTTTTTTTTATCACACCTCGTATTTGTCTTTTAATTGTTATTATCTATTCATCAGTTTGTATTTTTGGGACTCTGATCACCTGATTCAGTGAAAGTGCATGATCATTGATGATGATTATATAATCATGATGATTCTTATATTCATCATGATGAATATGGCTCATATGATTCATTATATGGGTTATATGATTCACGATGACGATGATAATAATGAATCATCATGATTACATTATTCTATTATCAGCTAAAGTTTCTTATGTTAAAAAAAATTAAAACTGTAATTAATTTTTTTTTTATTAGTCATGTATAGATAATTTTAATATTGTTAAGATCCTTTCATTGTCATCAAGCCATACCGGGGATGTGCACATTTTGTATGCATCAGTCTAGAGACAGTATAAACAGACCAAACTCCTACAGTATTTTTTTTTTTTTTTTGTATTTGTAGTTATATAATAGCTAAGTAGAAGTAACATTACTTAGTTCTTGATTCAAATAACATAATAGTAATTGTATGTATTGACTTTTTCAGGAGAATTCCAAAAATGTTTTATGAAATTTTCAGATGTAAACATATAGGATTAACCATTTTAATCAATCTAATATGTTTAAATAACAAACATCTAGGACATAGTAGGATATATCCGACAACTTCTGAATATGATTATGCTGTTGATGAGACTTCAGAAGAGAATAACAATACAAAGACAGATTCAGAATTTGAAAAGTCACTTGAAAGACAAGAAATGATCTATAAGGACGGGCTTACAGTAGAAACATTTGTTGGTTTAGTATACAACTTTATGAATATTTCATATCACATTGCAGTTCACAAGTGGAAAAATGGGATACCGGTTGAAAATAAAACAGAAGAGGCAAACATTTTAAAAGCAGTAGAAAAACAAGCTAAACATTTAGAAGGCTCAGTAGAAAAAACTAGAATGGTGTATAAAGATATAATAGAATCAATGAAGATTATACAATACTCTTTCATATCTGATTGGAATGCTAAAGTATATGCTAACAGAGTGAGGGTTTCAAAAAAAAATAAAAATATGACAAAAATTGAAAAAGATTTAGTAAGATTACAAGATTATACTGTTATTGCCATATATATGTTATCTGATCTTATGAAAGAACAATACTGTGTAGAAGTAGTGGAACGTATTATTGAAAAAGCACGTGACCATCATTTTGACAAAATCATAGAATTGTTTAGTTTAGAACGAAGCTTGTGTAGTGTATGTAATAAGTATTATGAAAACCCTAGGGAGAATATTACACTTTATGCACCTACATTGCCTCCAGAAAAAATAAGATCTTTTAATAATTTGAAGTCTAAAAAGTCATGAATTATCTTTTTTGACATATTTGAAGCAATAATTTTTGAGTGGATAAATTAGTTTTGATGAAATTTTGTACAGACTCGTGTATGTGGGAAATTTGTTTGTAAAATTTCATGATTAATATCTTCAGAGGGGGGATAGATAGTTTTACATAATCCTACTTTATATTAGGCTCAATACATGCATGTACTGAGTTACATGCATGTGCTTACCATTTTTAATAAAATTCTGCACCAGAATTCTCCCTTCCACAAAAATTGAAAAAAAAAAATCATTTTTTATTTATTGTATATTTTTAACAGATTATTTTTTCTGTTTTCTGAGGTATAGTAATAGTGCAAGTAATCAAAAAAAATATTCTCAAGATAATATTGGTGGTAGGGGAACTGATCAAAGTTTAAAAGTTTTTTTTTAACTTTTCTTTTGGTTTATTTACACTTTTAATAATATTAAAGGTTTAATTAATAATACTACAATAAAATATCATTATAGTTCATCTTCACCACCAAAACAGAAATCTTATGTAACTTTTTTCGATATTTACTGTGTCATTATTTTTCCACTACATAAGAATAAATAATCAATGTAAGGTAATTATTACAACATAGTTTTCAGATTTTTTGATTTTTTTTTAAAATATATAAAAATAAAAACAAAAAATTTAAGAAATAATTATAAAAATTAATTTTAAAAAATAAACAACGACTATAAAACAAGCAACATTTACAGAACATTTACTAACAACACAACTACTTCTAACAAAATTTATAGAATGAAAGTATAGATTACAAAAACTATTGTCGTTTTAAGCCATCCCAATTGAAAAACATCAAATATCTAAACCACAGTAACCTTTAACTCAAAGTGATCTGAATTATAATATTTAATTTTTACTTTCATTTTCTAAATGATACTAGAAGTATTTATTTTGTAATGCTTCTTAACTATTTTTTATTTCTTTATTTATATTTATATTACGTCTTTTCTTTTTCATTTACTATTTTAGTATTTACTGATGATGACTTTAATAATAAAAATGATTATTAAGTTTTAGATTTTTACTAAAATTACTAAATTAATTTTTACTAAAATTTTTGTAAGTTGTTTTTGAATGTTTTCTTGTTTCCCAGTTTACACAGCTTCATGTATATATATATTTATTTATACATTACTTATAATTGCTTATTTTAATGTTAATTTTTAATAATGTTGCTAACCAATTGCAGCTACATATGCATTATACTGTATCAACAAAAAAAAAAAAAAAAAAAAAAGAAAAAAGCAAATAGATTTTTGCTTCTGTTTGTTATGAAGCAAAAATCTATTTGTATCATATAAACATTTCATCGAGTCTATCTCTTTAATATTTTAATTAAATCTCACTTTTCTGAATTTTAAAAACTTCTTGTAGAGTAAGGTGTGAGATAATATACTCTACAGACAATTCCATATTGCATTTATCATAAAGTAAGTTATTGTATTTAATTTTCTATAGTTTTGTCTAACATTACTTATTAAAGCATAGATGTCATGTGCTACTTCATCATATAAAACATTTTTACCCAGTGAAAAATGTTTGTAAATAGTAATCCATAGAAATTTAAAGATAAAACTTTTATTTAGTGTACTGCTTGTATTAAGTAAGTATATGTATTCTAGATCTATATGTTAGTGTTGAACTTAGTACTTGTATTTTTAGTGTAATAATTTATTTTAAAATCCAATAAAATTTGTCTTTTCTTTATTTAACCCTCTACATTTATAGTGAACTGTCACTATGTTACCTTGTCTTTGGATATCCTACAGTGGAATCTAGCTATATAGGATTATAGATCAGTTGAATATTTCCACATGCCAAACAATTATAGGAACAAGTGAGAACTTTCCTTAAGAAAATCTGAGCATACCTTAGTTACTGTTTACTACCCATACAAAAAATTAAAACATATTTTAAGCAACATATTTCTACACAAAATCATTGTTCAGTAAACTGTTGCTCTCATCTCGGATAGAGATTTCCAAGTCCTCTGAAGAACTGAAGTTGGAATGGATTCCTACAGGAAGAAGAGAGCCTGAGGTACTGTTTTACGTGAGTTTTTTTTTCACTTCACAGTCCCTTTACGGGAAAAACCCTCCCTTTATCATTTTCCAGCCTTTTTTCTTCATCCTTTCTTGCCTATAGATTTCCTGTTAGTTTTTGCTTATATCCATTAGTTTCAAGTTAAAATATGATTTTTTTTTTAACTAATTCATTAACCTGATTATCCAAATATACTTTTAATTCTTCATTAGGGACATAATTCAAGTTTTCAGATGTAATTTGATATTTGTGTGCTTTTCTATGTTTGAAGGTTTGATTATTAATTTTACATACATTAAAAATAAATTAATTTTAATTTTTACATATCATCTTAGAGCTCTCATTAGTAAAAACGTATTCTTTATTAATTTTAATGTTTGACTTGACATAAATTAAATGAATTATGGAAAAGTGACTTAATGAATTTTTAAGAATTTTGTTCTTTCATGTTAGTAAGTGCCAAATTCTTTTGTAATTTTTTATATACAAAGTGTTTCTTTTTTAAATATTTTGAATTTTACTATTTATGAAAGAAAATAAAGTAGAATTAAAATTCACTTGTTTAATTGCAGTATCATTTCTTGCATCTTACATTTTATATGTCATTTAGGCATCCTTCAATGCTTTTCTCTTTTCTTGTTAAAATTTCTTCCAACTTCCTTAACTTTGAGGCACAACTTTTGAAATTATTTTTTAATCTCCTTCAGTTCTGTATAATCTCTAACTCTGTAGATAATAATTTCTCAGGTTCATGTCTGCACAATTTTTTTTTTTCTAGTGAATCTTTAAGTTGTTATTTTCTTTCAGTACAACTTATTTAAAGTGACAGTTTCTTATTATTTATCAAAGTAGTGTTAAATTCTTCAACATATAAGTTATCAGAAGCAGAAATTCAGCCATCTTTTTCTGATCTAGAACAACCCAACTAAATAACTATAAAAGTGGTTAATCCTAAAGTCCTCTAAGCTACTTCTCAGATTCTTATTAATCTTTTGTTTGAAATTCATTAATCCTTTCATAATGAATGCTTAAATATGTCTTTGAATTTTAAAAATTAGTAAATAAATGGTCAAAAAAAATTTTTTAAATGTTACACAAAAATTAAAATATATCAAGTCTATATAAACAATACAGCAATACTCTCACTATGTAAGTTATTTTCCAGTTCAGGAATATAAATTCAAACTAAATTACTGCTAAGACTAAAAACTACTGGCATGTCGTCTAGTTCAATATAAGATGTTTCAAGATGTTTTAATTAAAATATTTCTGTCAATTTCATCTTCAGTACCTCCATCTTTAACATCAATTTATTAAAAGAATCCAATTACTTACAGATATATCTGTAATTCACTAGAGTCATTCTATTTTTAATCTACTGAAAATGGGAAATCTTTTAAAACTCTTGTTTAATACTCTTTTATAGAGTATTAAACAAATGCATAATAAACTTTTGCTTCCACTCTTTTTTATTTTACAGTTTCATTTATGTAATATTGACCAGACATTAATCCGCAAATTGTAATTCAAGCTGATATTTTTAATTAATTTACTATTATTATATATTATTAACAATTTTTATTAAATTTAGTGGAGGAAATAAAAACAGGCAAAAAAATTATCAGCTAGCATTATGGTGAGCAAGTGTACTGCTGTTTCTTTTTTTTTTTTAACCTCCGGAACTACCTTTAAGGTATATCTTCAGAGGATGAGATGAATGAATTGTAGCGTGTGTGAAAAATGCCATGCCAGGAGTGTACTGCTGGGTTAATTGTCTTCAATAACTCAATTTTTTGTCAACAGACTTTTACCAATGAGGTGTCATTTTGTTCAAAATAAGATGCTTAATAAATTTTTTAATAAGTAAAAATTTAATCAAACAAATACAGTATTTTATAAATACTCTATTTTTACCCATCAGTTTCATCTGATTATTATTTAGAATATTTTATATTGCTTGTTAGGTGAATTTTTTTTTTTTTTTGAGAAAAAACGTTTTTGAAGAACAATATTCTTATAAGGGTAAATCATTTTTTCATGCTACTCACTCTTGTTCCTTAACCTTTATCCTTCTTCCCCAATATCATTCCTGTGGATGCAGATCTGACCCAACTTCATTCTTCATACTGAGGAGCTCGTAACCAATGCACTGTAGGTATTCGGAAGGGTAGGCTGCATATTCACCAATACTCTGTTTTCTGTCAAGTTGGATAGACAACAAAACTAGTGACTAAAATACTTACCTGGACTTCATATATAATTTTGTATTAATATAAATAATAGAACTTTGTATTTGATATTGCCTAGTGTGTTTGGAGATGTAATTTAAGACAGTATCCACTGATAAAGGTAGATGCTGATCATCAGCAAATAAATTACATCTGGAACTTTTCATTTATAATGCATACAATACATCCATTTTATGATTTCAAAAAATTTTGATCTCCTTGGATTTTATTGAGATGTAACAAGAAGATTAAAATCATTTATTTTTGGATGGTGATATATTTTATGGTTTAATAATGGTAACATCATTTTTTATTTCAATTATATTTTTACCATAACTGATGATGTTTCACCTCAAGATATAAATTGTACCATAAAATTCTGATTGGACTAGGTTTGAATTTAATAAATGGTTGTTCTCAGTTTCTTTGACATTTTAGGTGTATTTTTTATTCGCCTTTACGAGTGAAAATTCATCCTCTATTTCGAGGGAATTGGAATATAATAAGGAAAACACCAATTTTTAAAGCCAGCAATAAAAAAATTTCTGTAAGTACTTACAACCGGTTCTTATGGTCTTTGAGAAAATTCTGTTCGAAAAATAATATACGTAGTTATATGTGAAATCACCTTAATGATGATCAGAATGAGTTCCTCCCCATAAATCAGTGACAAATTTGTTACAATTCTTAAATAAAATCTCCCATGTTCTAGATAAACATGGTAATGTCCACGACATACACATTGACTTCTCTAGGTATTTGACACAGAAATAAGAGAATATATAACTAAAAAATTACTTCAGTGTTAAGTAATGGTTCCTGACAATTCACACAGCTCCTGACAGTTCATTTGGTCCCCACACGATTCTCTTGACTGTACAATTCACACAGCTCCTGACAGATCAATAGACTCTGCACAATTCGCTCAGCTCTATACAATATAGTCAGTTTTGTATGATACACACAGGTCCTGATGGTTCACTCAGCTCCATTGATACTATAAGCCGGCTTCACATTAGAATCAATCAGTCTCTTCTTGTTACATTGCTTGAAGACTCACATTGTGTTGACTCACCATTCATCTTTGATAAATTTTTGATGTACATAAACAAAAACTAAAATAAATATAATTTGTATTCATAATTAATTCAAAAACTTTTTATTCATATTGCACCTAATCATCTACATGAATAATTGAACCTAACCGAGGTACCACACCAAGGCGACAGTTGTTCAACATATGTTTTGGTCCCCCGCCACAGATATATATATATATATATATGTAAAATCTACATTTTTTGAAGAATTCAACACCTACTAGAACTGTGAATAAAATTGATAATTTGAAGAAACATCATATAAGAATCTTGATATTCAACAATTTACTGCATAAAGAGAGTCTCAAATCTAGGTCTATCACATTATTTATCACATCTTTTTAATTTGTCTTGTGTTAGCTGATGACATAAAATTCTCTTTAAAATAGATACATTTAAATCGGTATTGTATTGTGTGGAACTGAATTTTGATGAATTTACACTGCTGATGTGCTGAAAGTAAATTAACAGTAAATACATCTGAGTGTAAATTTGCTAGTTTCAGTAGGTAATTAGGAACAATAATTATTGTGCATGTTAATGATGAAACTGATACAGCAGAGCTTCATATATTTCAAAATTTGGACCTCCTTTTTTGTTCTGAGTTAAGTTTTATTGCTTTAAGTATGTCTGAATCCAATCGAGGCATGTGAAGTACCTCGGCGTGGGCTACAGAAGTCATGCCTCTTCAACCATCACCTAGAGGAAGCCGCAACCAAAACTGGTCACACACTTGATGCTCTGACAAAGTTGATGACCAACATCAAGGGGCCCTTGGAAGTAAGAGGCGATTTATACTCTCAGTGGCCTCATCAACGATGCTGTATGCAGTTCCAGTGTGGACGGCGACACTTGGGAGGGCCAGAAGTAAGAGATTGCTGTCCTCTCTACAAAGACGGGCAGCAATAAAGGTACATGGTTTTGTGCGATGCGATAGAGGTCATTGCTAGGGGGGGTCCCCCGATCCGACTGCGGGCCATTCAGTTGAAGAGGATGTATGAGGGTATGCTGCGTGGGGAAGTGAAAGATGAACTGTATAGAGAGTGGCAAAGCAGGTGAGAAGCCACCAATAAAGGACCCTAGATGAGGAAACTCATACCCAGAGTTGGGCAATGGGTCCGGAGGGGATTTGGTGAAGTGGAGTTCTATCTCACTCAGTTCCTGTCTGGGCATTGAAATTATGCGGCATATCTGCATGGATTCTTATTTGATTTTTATTTGTTTAACCTCCGGAACTACCGTTAGGTATACCTTCAGAGGAAGAAATGAATGATTTGTAGCGTGTGTGAAAATTCCATGCCTGACTGGGAATCGAACCCGGGACCTCCGGATGAAAGGCCAAGATGCTACCACTCGCGCCACGTAGGCACCTGCATAAATTCGGAAAGAGAGAGTCTCCTGAGTGTGACTACTGTACTGAAATCAATTCACTGGAGCACACAATTTACAAGTGTGCCCCGTGGGAACATATTTGGAGGTACACAGGATTGGAGTGGCTCACTTGTGACAACACCGTGGACTACATGCTCAAGGGCAGAAGAAACTGGGAAGAAGTAAGTAACCTGATATCAAGAATAATGACGACCAAGGAAGCAGAGGGCAGGCTTAGGGAAGCGAATGACTAGCAACACTAGACGAGTTGTGGATAACAGCCCTGGTGACAGGACAGTTCACCAAGCTCAATAAAAGGGACCAAGGAGTGGCACATTCTGTATGTAGTATTTTGTATTTCTATTATGTTTCCTGTTCTGTAAATCATTTATGTTTTCTTTGTATTGTTGTTATGTCTATTTTCAAGTGGTATATATAAGGTAGGATGATGAGGGGGCGAACTGTGGCGACATGTAGGGGCAGGGAGGCAGCTCAATTACTGAGGATACCCAGGTCTGGAGCATATGCAAGAATGTTCTGGATCGGGGTACTTCTGTGGCGCATGGGGGCCCCTCAAGGTGTGAGAGGGTCGCACACGGTGGGGGGGGGGTAGGGCTGGGTGCCCTTTCCCAGAAGCGGGGAGTCAAGTTTCTGGACCTGAGCTTGGGGGGGGCTTGAGTTAATCTGCTGCCACGACACTTCACGGCGACTGTGTAATGCCTAATGGCAGGTCCAGTTGCCTTGGGGGTGTATAAAAAAAAGTATATCTGAATAGTTTATTGAATAAAGCAAATAGAAAGTTTTATTTTGAAAATATGAAATTAAAATGATAAATTTAAAATGGAAGGTGCTCTTCATATTTGTACAATCCCTAAGAGATGTATAGTTGGGCAAATGGAGTCTTAATGTAAATCTCTAATCATGGCATAAACATTAATGCAATAGAAAGATTTTAAAATAAATTTCTATACAATGCAGAACAGTATACAATGCAGAGCAGTATACAATGGAATTCTCTAATGAAGAGTTATCCCAGTTCAACTGAGAAACAGTTTTAATAACAATTAAAATTGTTATTAATAGACTATTAATAACAGTTATAATTGTTATATATATTTTATTAACAAAGCAAATTTTGGTATTCCCTGACTATTTTCTTTTTTTGATTTATGCAACTGAGGATGATATTTGATTGTAATTAAAGCTTACTTACAGTTATTTTAGAAATCAAGTAGTGATTTTTATTAATTTTTCAAAAATACAAGTATTTACTTGCTTAAATACAAGCTATTAGCTTTTTGTGCCTGTCAAACCTAAATATTACTTTCATGCAATAGTATGTTAATATTTTATTAAAATAGGTGCCTTTTTTCAGTTTAATTTTACTTGAGATGTTTTATTCCCCTTTCATTTTTATGAAAATTTATTTTCATGAACAAATTATGAAAACAAATGTTTCATAGTTGTATTTGTATTTGTTTTCAAATACAGTAATTAAGGATTACTTAAGTTTGTATTTAAAAGTTAAGAAATCATTAACTATTAAGTTTGAAAAAATTGATTCAAATTGTAATGATTTGGTTTGTTTAAAGCTGTGTTGTTGCAGTATAAATACCAGGTTATCTATTCTTCAAATCACCAAGACAAATCCTATTTTTGGATTATGCTTATTACCCTTTTATTTATGAATGACATCCAAAGACTGATCAATCACAAAATGCTACAAAGCTGTTGCAGACTTAATTTATTCTTTTACAAGTGAGAAAGAGTTAGCTGGATCACTGACAATATTAAATACATTTGTATATTAGTTTGTGTGAGTTAGAGATTTCATCTCAATAATTCAGAGAATTTTTGAGACACTAGGAAGAAATTTACGAACAAGTCAAACTAAGAATTTTCCTTCTTTTGAATTCTATTAAATTATTACTATCATTAAATCATGCTACAAGAATAGAGGTATAGTATGTTTGATTTCCCATTTCAAACATAGTTTGTAGTGGTTAGTACTGTCATCTAGAACAGGTAATTTCAAATTTGATAAAGAGAATCAGGGTAAGAGTTTGACATATTTTAAATATAATCATATCCATTTAAAAAAAAATTTATGTTATTAAGAAAAATATGTGAAACATATCCAAGTCCGTAATAAAAAATTCGTTTATTTCATATAATATAATATATAATTATAATACTTCAACACCTAAAGTACATACAATATTTGAAGATAGTTTAATTTGAACAATCATTCAAGTAATAATTGATTAAGAGCTGATGTGGATATTGAACAAGTTTTAACCACGATATGATCAATGTGATCAAATCTTAAAAACTGACAGCAATGAACATTGTTGAATTACAATACAATGGTTTTTCTCTGGATTATGAGCCAGATAAATTGGATATTTCATTTTTTTTTTCTAAATCTATGACCCCTAAATTTCTATGGTCATTAGCAATTAATAAATTAATAAATGCTAATTAATCCACTGTAACAGAACACACAATGTTATTTAATTCAGGTGATCTACAAGAACCAATTTTTTCTTGTAGATCAACCTTTGTTCTTATTCCATCCAACAATTTTCAGGATTTTTCCATCCTTTCAGAACTGGCAACTATAAGTGATATAGTTTACTTATTTATACAAGACTACACTTAATAGTACAAGTGAAAATTTTTAATATACTGAAATTTTTTTTTAGTTAACTTACATACTGAATACTCTGTATTCTTATAAAGAATAATAAGTTTTCAAAAATCAGAAAAAGCTCTGTTCATTTTCAGAAATTGTTTATTTGCTTAATTTGTAACCAAGTTGAATACTAATTGAAAAGTTGAGGGTCAACAAACTTTCTTAACTTATTTATACTAAGCTAGTAAAAAAAAAATTAAGCTTTTATCATGATAGTAATAAAGAAATTTCCAGAATTAGTTACTCATTAAAATAAATTTTATTTTAAATTTCAAATGACTCAAATCTTGATTGCGGTTTTGATCATGTATTTCTCATAAAATAGAATGTCTAGAGCCCATTTGCAGGTCGTTAAGAATTCAAGAACAGTAGATTCTTTAGTACTGGTGATTAATTAATAGCTGAAAAAGATTAAACAGCCTGGAAAATAGTCATTAAAAATCCAAAATTTCTTGCAAATTAACCATATCTAATTTTTTAGCAGTTTCAGACTTCAGTATTATATGTATCTTAACACATATGTAGAAGAATAAAAATGGAAGTAGACAAAAAGAAAATGGTAATTTGATTTATTTTAGTAATTTGCAAATTTTTTGTTTTAGTCTGTAATAGATTACAAAGAAGTTTCTTTGAGATGAACTGAAGAAAATTAACTGAAACTATTAATTTCTGTTAACTAAAACAAATATTATATTTCTTAAATAGATATTACATAAAGATAAGAAGACTTTTTTTATTAACCTAGAAAATATTTAACATAGGCCAATGTATAAAGCGTATTCACTTTCATCGAAGCAGTTTATTTTGCTAGTTTTTTTTTATATTAATATCCAGAAAATTGTCTTGAATTCATTATCTATTAATGTGAATTTCAGTCAGATGTAATGTAACATTTCTGGCTATGGAATTAATGATTAAAATTTAAAAAAAAATAATAACTATAGTTAATTTAACATTTCTGATAATTAAGTTTTTACAGTTATTACTCTTTTTATATTTTTTTTACACGTGTATAAAAAACATATTTAGTAGTATGTGTTAATCAATTTTGAACTAACTGAAAATTTACTCAATTTCTCATCATTCTTCAGTAATCTTATATAAACAACTGTCAACAAATTTAAATAAAGATAAGATTTTTTACTGATTAGGATAATACATATCAAGTTTTTTGATAATTCCAGTATGAAATAATAACTTAAATTGTTTGCAAATGTGATTCTTTAAGTTTGATTTTAAAATATTATGTAAAAATTACTGTGATATATTTATATACACATAAATATATTAACATATGAATTGAAATAAAAAAGGTAACTAAATTAATTATTTTTTTGTCATATTATGCATTTGAAAAAATTATGGGTACAATAAATGTTTTAGTGACCTGCCAAATTATTTACTTGTAATAAGTGTCTAGTTCAAAATATTTATAAACCTTTTCATAAAGTGTTTAAAAACATAAGTTATTAAATCCCATAAACAACAAATATGGTGTTTGTTGTTATTAGGA
>JAAAKQ030030302.1:15754-31313 GCA_010016005.3 Zanna intricata
GTGGTTGCAGTAAATATTATTTTGGACAGTCTGATTGTGTATTCACTCAGTATAAATAACACAGCTAGTTTTACTTACAATAGAATAAATTTTTTCAAATCATTTCATTAAAATAGATCTCTCCAACAAATTTCATCAATTTTACTAAAGAAGTAAATTTAACACATAGCAAATAAAAGCCACTATTTCAGCTCAATCAAACATTATAAAATTTACAAATGTGCTAGATTTGTAACTAAACGATAACTAAATGGATAATCAGCAAAAATCAGTTATACTATTTGATCACTTAGTAGAGCAGATTCCTTTCTCATTTCAAGTCTTCCACAATTAACAGCAACATCATTCGCACAATAAGTGATAGCTTCAAAAAATGATATTGAAGACTAATTCCACAGTTAAAGGTTGAGTTATTTCTTTTTTTAATGTAATAATTTTTCCTCTTGTCTGAATGAATCACTTTATTCTAAGTATTAAATTAACATACACATATGTATTATACAATGTTATTAAAAAGGAAGAAATAACATGATAGGCTTTAAGTTACTGAAATAAATCAGAGTACAACCAATTATTAATCTAAATGTCTATTTTTTAGGATGTTTACCCTTTAAATCTTGTTTGTTTTAAATGTTTTTAAATAACTACTAATAGGCAACTGGTAATAGGCAAAAAATAGCCAAAATGTCTAATAGGCACAAAGGTGTAAATTATTATAAATTCTGTTAAAGCAATAAATTTGTGTGCAATAAAAAACAAAATATATGTCCAACAAATTGGTAAAATTAATATAATAAATTTAAAAAAATGTTTTATGAAAAGGCCCCAAACAATTAAATAAATAGTCTTTTTTTACAAAATTATTTAATGAATATGAAAATAGTAGTGATTGTTGGTAAATGTTTATGAAAATTGTAAACTAAGACTACAATATGATTGTTAACAATTATGTAATTCCATTAAACTAATTATGACAATTTAAATTTAAATTATTAATTAATTATGACAATAAAAAAATAACAAATCTATTAACAAATATGTATTCTTTATATTGTAATTTATGAACAACAGTGATGATGATAAAATCATGACAGTGTAAAAGTATATCTATTTTTCTGTCTTTTCCTTTTTTTAAGTACATTTTTTATTTAAACTTTAAAATTATTGTAATATAGATACAATGTTTATAAACAATGAACGAAATAAAAGAAAACAATAATTTTTACAACACTCAAAGATGAATTAACTGACCTCAAGGGATTGAATAAAAAGATTATCTGAGAAATATCAATACAGCTTGAAAAGGATAATGAAAAAATTATGTAAAAAGTGATGAGAAACTGTCAGTTTTGCTGTCTCAACTTTCCAGTTACCTCTCATTCTAAAGAATAACAATCATTTAGGTTAATACTGTTTATCACCAGCATCACACAAAATTTAATGCTAATTAACATCATTGACATTCACCAAAAAGTTTACTTACCATTAAAAGAATATACTTCTATTAACATTTTCCCTTATCTCTTATAATTTTTATGAAACTTTTTAAAAAAAAATTAATAAATGTATCATTTAAACAATTAGACATCATTCAATGATACCCATAAATTAAATATAAGATAGCTCTTCCACAATAAACCTAACCTTTATACAGAACAATTCCTAAATCTTTTCTAACTAATGCTTTCCTAGAGAATAAATATATTTTACAGCATGCCTCTTAACAGGTAGGTAAAAAAGAAAAACTGGAAAGGTAAAAAATTAATTAAGGGAGTAAAAATCTCATACACTGAATTTTATTATTTTTTAAAATTTATATTCAATACATGATTATATGTAAAGTTGATATTCTTGTACTGTTAGTTTCATTGGAAAATGAACTGATTCAAGTTTTTTGAAAATCAGTCAAGTTATTTGTTGATTTATTGTAGTTTATTTACTAATTAAAATTATCAGTTTATTTAAGTTAATGATGTATTATTTAAAACAGCTTTTCTGCAGACGCAGTGAAAACACAACAGCCTCTTGAGTCTTCTAGAGCTCACTTTAGTTACTACTATAGAAGAAATGACATTACTATTAAGGGATCTGCACCAATTCTTAAACTAACTTTTCCTGAACAATATGCCAAGTAACTAACTTTTATATCTGAATTGAAGATTAGCATTGATCTGTCTTTCTATTTGATGCCAACCTCGATGGTAGAGTGATAGAATTCTAACCTTTCATCTGGAATATCCTGGTTTAAATCTGGTCAGCCATGACTTTTTTTTTTGTACATTACAAAATTCCAATCCAATAGCTTGATACTTCTGTGATGATTTATCATCTCCAAAAGTAAATATAATCTCTATTTTAAAACTTACTGTAAATTTTGTGTAACTACTTAATTCATTCAGTGTTCTATGTTTCTGTCATTTGTAATCTCTTTATTGACTTCATTCAGAAATCCCACAATTTGAACAAAGATGCTGATAGACATATTCTTTTCTTTTAAATAATGAAGATTGAACAAATCAATTTAGGAATTCCTTTAAGAAAATTATTATTTTTAGTATTCATTGTTATCTGAATTAAAGAAAAATGACCTTAATTCATTTCTATCACTCTTAATTTTCTGATACATTTTTTTCCTAAATGCAACTAGCATCTTTAAAAAAAAAATACCACAGTAACTTAAGCTGGAATCATAATGTATCAGCAATTCTGTAAAGTGGATGTTTCTTAACAACCTGGGAAGATGTGGTATTAAAGAAATTAAATTGTAAAGCACCGAACTCAGGAATGAATTAAGAAAGCTAATGACAAGAAATAGATTTTTGGAATTTTTCAAGATTGACATATCTTCAATTTTTTTTTAGTGCATCTCTGAATTTAAGTTTTGACAATGATTTTGTTGTTTATGTTGGTGTTTGGGAAAATTATTCACAGTGATTAATTTTTATAATAAAAAATATTTTTAAAAAACTGAATTTGAACTTGAAGAGTCTATTTTTCATTTAAATCAAGACATTTTCTCCAACATTTATAGTAATCATTAATATTAGGCCTACTCTTTTCCTGTATATTCAAACTGATATTACTGCAGGGTTTTTTTTTAGTGAGAAAGGCATGTAATTAAGAAATAGTAAAAATATGTTTTAGATTTGAGAAATGTTCTGACATTACATAAATTATAATTTCAATATATCAGTTTATAAAAAGCACAAATATAAAACCCCAATATACTTACACTAAATTTACTTGATGCAAATTATAAAACATTCTTAAACTAAATAAATTGGCATAATACAAATCTGATAAGTTTCTTTTTACTACATGTTACCTGACGGAAAAAATTACTTTAGCTGGAACAAGAATAGAAAATTGTAGTATATTATCACTGAAGATGTCCATTAAAATAGTTGAAAATAATTTATTTATCCTAAGTAAAATAATTTTCTTAAGCTTAAATTTGGTTTGGCTTGGTTTGTCATTAAAAATGAATTGCTTTGTGTACTGGTGTAATGGTTAGCATGCTGATGTTTAGAATAGTTGACCTCAGGTTCAGTTCAAAATAAGGGTCTAGCATTCTTTTCACAAATCATTTCATCCTCTGTCAGCCTCATTAGATACAAATAGCATGTCTGAGGTTGTAAAAATAATAAACTGTTACTATAGCCTTGGTATAGGGTATGTAATATCTGGGTCCGTAGCATGCAATGGGATCCCCTCCACTGCTCTTAACATCACTCAACGACTTCTCCTCACATCAGCAGGAAAGTAACGTATTCCAAAAGTCACATCAATTAATTTGCAATGATTTGCAATACCTAATTATGACGTCACTATTATAATAACAAAATATGTTCTAGTAATTTCAAATAAAATTATTATCTTGTTATGAAGTTATTTATTTCTTGAATGTATATGTTTTTGTTTTTTTTTCAAATATGTTAAACTAAGATTTTGCAATAAATAAACAGTAACAATGATATAATGCAAAAGAGTGTGAAATGAATTGTTTATTTATTAAAGGCTATAATACGATTTTCTTTGATGTGGCATATCATTTATGAATATTATTTTTAAATAGCATATAACATTACTTTTGTGACAACCAGTACCACGTGTTCCACATGCCAGGTTATAGAAGTCGGGTAAAGGAGGCAAGTAAAAACAATTTGTAGGGAGAACCCATCTTTAGATTTTACATATTCTATAACATTGTAGCAGTATAGTAATGCTATACCTTGGTAACATTATAGCATTGGTAACATTTGGTACAAACTTTGTCAACAATAAAGATTTTTTACAACATTGTTTTGCATTACTACAAATTTTACTTACAGTAAATTATACTGGGTCTCATTTATTTTCAGTTTAAAGAAGTTTAAATAACACTAATCAATAGTGATTTTGTTACATGATCAATATTTGCTGAATCTTATGTATTTTTGGATGCTGATTTCAAATATGAAGTCAGAATTACCTTTTTGGCCTCAGACTTTTTGTAATTGCCCTTCCTACTTTCCATGTGGATTAACAATTCAAATACAGTATGTTATTTATTTATCTACTTTATTTACTGCAGTAGTTATGTTGCATTATAAGCTATAATTTATATAAGTTGATAAATTACAAATATTTTACTATGACTGTTTACACAGTAATTAAAATGATTACAAATGATACACATATGATTCATACCATATTTTTTTTTAAATCTTACATTATCCATTTCAAGTCACACATAGTGCAATGTATGCAAATTTTGTTTTGGTGACTCAGTGCTGGATGTAATATTGTAAACAATGTATATACTAAGAAATATCTCAACTACATTAGTTTCTCATGTGAATAACATCTGGTTGTGTTGCTACTTTTCCTACCAATCTATGAGTTTATTTTTCCCTGTAAAGTCCATTGTATATATTACATTGTGTGTATAAAGTGTTCAAAGTTTTGTAATACATTTCTGTAGTACATTGTAGTGAACTTTTTAATAAAAGTGCCTTGCAACTGTATTAACCATCCAGGTTAAGTTTACAGTTGTGATTAGGTAACATTAAATTCCCAAAGGAGAAAAATAATTCCACTGATAAAATAATCATATCAACTATATTTTAGATGTAAAGCAGTTGATCAGACAGGTCCTGGGCTGCTCATATTTGCTGCAATTCATGTGTAACATTGTTCACTGGTTGGTTGAATGGATCTTGTTCTATAATATTTTCAATTCCAATGATTCAATTTAGATAGGATTGAACTATCACTTCACAGCTAAGACTAGACACACTTAAATATCCTGATATTCCCTCTGCTATAAGACCAGTGCCTCACAGTCCATAATTTCCAATACCAGGACCACCGACAACATGGGAATTAAACAAAGATGAAACTGTTGATGTTGAAGGCTGCACAAATTTATCAGATGTTGAACAAAGGAGAGACTAAGGTCTTTTAGAAAATACAAATTCTGAATAACAACACTTAATTAGTCAGAATCTTGTTCATGATCTAAATTTATCTAAGAAGAGATAAATTTATCTAGGAAGGAAACATTCTTGCATCACTACTGAAAGTAATCTTTTACAACACAATATTAAATAAGTACTTTCTGCGACAGGCAGTGTAAATTTGAAAGTTTCTTCTTCTAGTTGCAGAACTTAGTTAAGTGTAACAATGTGGAATCTTTACTAGAAGCTTTGGGACATAGGCACTATTCTGATGAACTGCATCTTTTTTTAGATTAATCAAAGCTTAGTCTGAAAGCAGTCCTTCTTTATGTTTGAAAAAATATCACATCAATCCCTTTAGCTCATGCAGTTCACATGAAGGAGTCATACGAAAATATGAAACTTGTGTTACATATGATTCAGAATGAAAAATATTTGCGGCATACTTGTGGAAAGTAATAACAGATTTACAACTTTGGTATAGTAAATTTTATTGCTCCTTGACTAAATGGGACAGAAGAGACAGAAAGAATCATTATGTTCAAAAACAATGGCCAAAAAGATAATCACTGACTATAGGAGAAAAGAACATCGTGAGTACAACACTAGTAAATCCTAAAAAAGTTTACCTTCTGCCACTACACATTAATCTTGGTTTAATGATAAATTTTACTAAAGCAATGGATCATCATAGGACTGGATTTCACATTTAAGATAAATGAAGATATATTTGATAGATCGCAATTAAAAAAACTAATGAATAAAAAAATAGTAATTACAAAAAAAGTATTCCTGATAGTAAGAAACCATTTACTTATTTAAAATCAGCATCAAATATACTATAAGATTCAGCTATTAACATTCTTATAATTTTGTTGTCCAGTATAATTTATAGATTATAAAATTATAGTACATTATGCAAAGAACCTGTTATGACAGCCATTAATGAATGAGTTTGAAATAAGTTATGATATGAGCCTTGACAAGTGTCGTAAATTTTGTAATAGTGCATTAATGACCATTACAGAAAGTTGAACACATATTTTTTCTATGGTTGAGAAAATATTAGGATTATTGATTTAAAAAAAAAAAAAAATAGAATAAATTGTTTACAAAATCAGTTATAAGTTCTGCCTTTTCTTTAATACGGATCAGTATCAAAGACATTTCTTCCTCAGAATCTACATAATTAACAAAAAGACAAACAGTATAACTTAAAAACTTAGGTACCTATTGGTGTACTTTCAAATTAACCTCATTTGCTAACTATTAAATTGGATTAAAATCTAAGTAAAAAAAATAGCTGATACATTAAACAATACCTGGCTCTGATTGGTCAGTTGTTGAAAAGAATAGGCGTTTGATTGTTTGAGCATCTGTATCATAATTAAAATTGTTTCGTAATGATCCTCATTATAATACATTTTCCAGCTACTAATTCAAACATTATAATATAGCCGTAGAAAAAGATTAATTTATCCAGATTGTATCCATAGACCAATTACTTACAATTCTTACTTACAGTTATGATTATTTACAATTACAATTATTTAAAATGATTGTCATGTTATATATTATTTGATAACATCTTGACTATTTTAGGCTATATTAATCAGCAATAATTCACAGATCAACCTTTTTTCCAGTTATGTGCTTGCTATAAACTGCATCATATTTAAATTCAGATTAAACTACACCATTTAAATTTTTTTGCTTTAAGAATAGGAGAGTCCATTTGGTATGTTTTTATCAATCACTTTCATAAATCAACATTTTTCATGACGTAATAAAGAAAACTTAACTAACTTTCTGTTTGTTCTAATATGTTATCATTATAGTATTTTATGCATACATATAATATACAATGGTAATGACTGCCTTTTCTTTGATAAGTGGAAGTTCAAATTGCAATAGGGTTGGCACTTTTCACACACTACAAAAACTACATCACTTATCAGTGATAGCAACTGGGCTAGTTGTTAGTTGTAGTTACTTGAAACAGGAAAGAAATAAATTGTTACTTTAATCTTTATTCATTATGCTTTATTGCTTACCAATAACAATAATTAATTGGTATATTAAATTATGTTATGTTTTATTTTAATATTAGCTGAAGGAACTGAACCAATTATTTTTAAAACTTATGGCTCCTTAGTACTATCCCCAGCCACCATTTTGTTGTTGAGTTCTAATTAACAAAATTTACAGAATGAACAGCAAGTTAGACATTATCATCATTCTCTCCAATGTCTGTTTAATTCTGAGCAGTAAATAACCAACAGCATCCGTTTCTCTCCAAACCTTAAAATCTCCTTATTAAAAACTTTGCTGTTATCATTTCTTATTTCTATATATTTTCTTATATCTTATATCTCCTTCTTAGTTATTTTATTACTTCTTAAAATACTAGGATGCTTCTGTCTTTCTATTCAACATCATAATACTAATAATAATTGATGTTAACAAAAATAACTTTGGAAAAATTCATACAACTGAATGTATTTTACATTCATATACAAAGAATGATCCATATCAGTTGAGACCATTTTATTATGTTATTTTAACACCTTCCATTAAATTTTTTTTTCTAGTTTAAAGAAACTTCATTTTTCATAATCTTTATCTCTTATTGCTAGAGAAAATTATCTCGTTTTATTGTGTACAACAGATTTTGTTCTGCAGCAGTTAAGATATCAAAATAATTATCTTTTATATTATTATACTAATGCTTTCTCATTAACTCTTAATTTCACATTTTTCCCAATTATTTTTCTGCTAAAAAACTACATACATATACGTACTCATGTAAAATAATTTTCTTATTAACGATATACCTTTGATACTAAAGTGTAGTTCTGGTTGAATAATTCTAAATTTTAAGCCATACAATAGCGAAGATAGGCCAGGAGTTTCCTTCAGGAAGCCTAAGTCTGCTATTAAATGGCTTTTCAAATCTAGAAAAGAACCAAATTTGGTGGCAAAATATATTTAAACTGTTCATAAAAAATTCTTGATTAGTAATATTATGCTCCACAGAAGGCAGGGAGCATCCATACTAAAACTTATCCTTCAGGGAGGTAGAGTTGTTTGGTATGGATGTTAACTTGTTATGGAAGAACCACTGTTAGTGGTTGCACAGTAAGCCTATAGACTTATTGCATATTGGATAAAACCAGTCTACCTTATTCTTCCAGGGATACAATTATAATTATATATATATGCGTGTTAATAAATTTTAAGTAACTAGAATAATTTGATAAAAATTACATATTCTACTTTTAATACAGAATTAAATAAATCAATAATTTTTTTATTAATTATCATGACTTTTCAAATACAATCAAATTCTTTTTTAAAGAGACTAGAGAAAAAATGTACTTTTGTTAATGAATTTTTTAAAAATCCTGTTAGAATTTTTATTTATTTTAAGGTTTCCCTAGATTAATTTAAAAAAGTGAGAACCTACACAAGTAAAAACCTGATTTTTTTCATGTTAATAAAATCCATAAATGATTATTTTATTGTAAAAATAATTAATAAATTGACACAAGATGTGACATATAACTCAAAAATTCTCCCTCGCCTCTAAATTAAAATGGTTACTGCACTGATCTTTCCTTCCTTGTTTGAAGCATGATGTAATAGTTACACTTGAATACTTTAAAATATGCAAACTACAAGTACATTTTAAAATGAGTCATTCAGTATAGATATAGTAATATTTAAAACAAAGATTTCAAGTACTTTTCCAAAACACTAGACGTTAACCTGTAACTACCTAGCTACTTGATTTCAATTATTTATTTTAAAATCATCAGTCCCCTAAACAGAGTAATGCTTTTCTGAATTGTTTTTTTACTATGCGTGAACCACTTAATATCATTGGTTTTCCCACAAGCTACATAAATTGTTTATGTATTCTAACCTTTGCCTCCTTTTGCATTTTGACCACCTACAGTTCTTTCATTATCAATAGAGGATAACTTAACCTCTAATTCTTTTTATATGATTCTACCACTACTTTATTTTTACACTTATTCAGTATAAAATCTCTTCACTTTGACAATTTTCATCCCATCAAACTTTCAATATTCTTCCATAACTTTCAAAGCTTCTGTACAGTGATATAAAAATGTAGTTATTATATCATTGAACATTCTCATAAATGATTTAGTCAACTATTTAAAACAATCATAATTATTTGATAGGCTTAATCCATTTTAAAGATTATAAACCATGTTATCTTATCACAAGCCTCCAATATTCATGTTTGTATAGACAGATTAATTAAAAATAATGTGTGTGAATTAAAACAATGGATTATAATTTCTGCTCCATGTAAGTATAAATTAATAAACTTTGAAAAACAGTTTATTTTAAAAATTATTTATTAATTAGATTTCTATTGGTAAGTTACCAGATTTATTGAAATGTTAATTTATTGTATATAATATAGTTTTACCTCAAATTTTACGTACAGTTGAACTTCCATATAAACAAAATCCTCTTGGGAATAAATTATTATAGAAATCATGATAGTTTTAATTTTTTCTCAAGTATTTCTATACAAATCAATGAATAACTCTGTCACTGTTAGCAGTTTTATTGTCATTTTTATAAAATTACACTCATCTATTTATTATTATTCCTTGGAGTGGACATAACGTGTAACATATTTTGTTAATTCTGATGCTATAATAATAAATTTGCTGTAATAAAATTATGATATTTTTTACACATCCAGTAAATATTAATGTTTTAACTTATTTTCAATAAGTAATAAAGTTAAATCAAAGCAAATTAAATAACACTTAACTTATAACTTTCTGCAACCTTTATGAAATTAAAATTTATCCTTCTAGTTCATTAACATCACAACAGATACATTACATGTATTAATTATGAAAACTCTATTAATTTGTTACAATAGTATATATACTGTATATATAATAATCATCTACCTTTGTTTTCTGATTCAGTATTGTTAAATATAAATAACTTTATACAAAAACAATGGAAATTTGATTTGGACAATTAGAATATAATAAACCCCATAAAAAAACTAATTTTTTTTAATAAAGTAAAATTGCTATTTTTCAATACAAATTTAATTATTTTAAATAAATTAAAATACATTGAAGCCTCTTAAATTTGAATAGATGCAATTTAAAAATATCTCTTAATTCACCTTCATCATATTTCTATATTAAATAAAGTAAAACTTAGAAATTTGAAAAGAAAATACATTTTTAATTTAAATCTTTTATTTTAATGAAATCTGTTACTATTATTAGCAATATGCTTTTTTAATTTAAAATATAAGATTTTATATTTACATATTAAAATTATGATAGCCTACACAATTAATTCAAAATGCAATTAATGGTGACCCAAAAAAATTTAAAAACTTAAAGCAATGTTATAAAGAATATATGTCAGTTATCAATAATATTTTAAATGACGTCTTAAATTCAAGTTCATGAAAAAAATGATAATGTCAACTTATAATTTAAAAGAATGAAAGAATAAAACCAATTGTTGCTAGAGAATGAGAAGAGCTAGAGATGGAGAATGAAGAGACTAAAAAATGCAAATTTATTTGATACAAGAGAATAGTTTGGAATGTAGGAACGTTTTACCACATATTTTCTATATTTCAGATATTTATTTAATGTGGATGATGATATAAACTTTAGAAAACAATAAAATGAAAAAGAGAAGGCAACTTTTCCCCATAAAGAAATTGGAAATCATAAGTAGTTAACAATATATTTAAGAGAGCAGACTACCTAGATTTATCCTCACCTACTATCCATTTTCTTACACACACTTACAATTTACTTCAGCCAGCATGACTCACTCCGGAAAAGGGATAAGCATTGTTTCCGCCAAATACTAGGGCCCGAAAGGTATATTCCTGCAAGCCCAAAAGGCGCTAGCACCGAAAGGACTTCAATAGACGGACTGAAGGGGAATTACGCCGGGAGTACTGGCTTGTTGCACGCCCAGCCTCCCGAATTCAGCCCCAGTATTTCTCCAAACGTCGAAAGGAACGAAACGCAAATATCAAATCTGTCCACAAACTAAAAGAAAACTAATACTAAAACCGCCAGTTAAAAATAATGACCTGCCCGATAAAAAGAAAGACACAACAGCAAGGGACATCAGTTCAGGCTCTGCGAATTGTAGGGAGGAAATGAAAAACTCCCGCCATCCTTTCATTCCGCCTAAGTTTAATCCCACGCTTAGTCAAAGGTAACATCCAACATTATGTTCATACGAGGTATATTCGGAAAGTAAGGTCAAAAGACGCTTGGAACGCTAGGAAAATAATTTTTTACAAAGTTTGTACTCCTGCACTGTAAGCGGGTTCCCGAGCGAAAGAATGAGTGGAGAAACAGGTCAGTATCCTGACCGACAACGTCGCAGTCACGTTTCTAAATGGACGCTATCATTCCTAATCCCGCCAAGTGCGAAATGAGAACCCTCATCTGTTATCTTTTTAACGTTAAAAACCAGAAACCCGTGGATGTTCATCGTGAAGTTGTTGCTTACGGTAGCGTCATGTCGCGTGAAAAAGTGGCGAAGTGGTGTAGAAGTTTTAAAGATGGCCGAACAAACGTTCACGACGAAAAACGGAACGGGAGACTTTCGATAGTGACGGATGAGTTTGTTCAAAAAGTTGATTCGGAATGACTACACATCGAGAAAAACAGTCGACCTTTTGACATCTTTTGGTTGGGATGTTTTAAACCATCCATCCCACAGTCATGACCTTGCACCTTCTGATTTCTTCCTCTAAAGCAGTATCTCAGTGAAAAACGATTTTCGTTCGATTTGGAGGTTAAAGACAGGATCTACGAATGGACGAAGGAGTTGGCGGCAGGCCACTTCAAAAAGGGTATAGGAAAAGTGATTCCACGGCTCACTAAATGTAAAGAACTGAATGGTGACTACATTAAAAAATACTTATATACCTATATAACTTTCCATGTAAGTTTCATAAATAAATTCAGTTTTTTCGATTTTTAATATTTATTGTGACCTTACTTTCCGAATATCCCTCGTAATTTACCAATTTTTTTATGAAAATTGAAATTTTTTTTCCTCTATTCGCTGATCTTGACAACACAGACGAAAATAAATGTAAATTTATCGAAAAATAAGAGCACAAATTTTAATGACAAAAAAATGGAATTTTTGCACAATTTTGTATACCCAGTATTAAGACAATAAAAGCAATTAATTAAAACAATAATTGAAATTAAGAAATTATTACAAATGCTTATGCCATAACAAAGCATAAAACAAGTAGTTCTCCAGTTTATTTTTGTTAATGATAAGGGAAAAAACCAATAGCGTATGTTAGGAATCTATAGCTTCTTTTCTCAGTTCTTAAATCTCAAGAGATTATTGAGAGGTATTTTCAAGTACATGGAAACTTAGGGAATAGAAAATGCGGTTTTATTACTAAACGTAAATAAATATCAATATTCTTTTTCTCTACTAAAATTCTGTTATGTAAGTAATGTTATATCCAATAAACAACATAATGAGACTTTAAAATGATTGAACATTATACATTATTATATAATCAAATTACATGAAAAATTACTTTCAAAAAGATTATTATTTCAATATTAATTATAAAAATAACTTCTATGGCATTGCATGTTAGAGCTGCACAGTTAGTTCAAAAAAGAAAAATAATATAGTTTTGAAGGAAAATATTCTTGTAACTTGGAATTGAATCAATCATACGTTTTGATAACACTTAAATGTGTGATCATTTAATGGCATCATGAGATGTATAAAAATCATATAAGTATTTCATTATTATATTGTAGATTAAAAGATACTTTAAGGAAAATTTTGCTACAGCCAACTGCCCAAAATTCCATTTTCTGTGTTTCATTATTTCATATATATATTCTTGATCCCTTAGGTTTCAAATTAAAGGTTTATTAAAACTTACTTTAAAGAATAACAATAAGTTTGCTCTTAATAATTCAAATATTATTGTGTAAAATATGAGATCTTATAATAACTACAGAATTATTTAGATTGTTATATTTTACATTTAATAAACACATTTAGTCATAAAACAAATAATTTTAGAAATTTACATTATTACTTTCTTTTTATATTGATAGAAACATATGTTTTAATTAAAAAATTCTTCTTTGATGCAATTTTTCGTAACGCTTCATGAGTTTTTAGCAACTTTTAAAAACTCCATTCCTTACATTTTCATAAAAAAAAGGTTGAATAAATTTCTGTCTATCACTAACAATCCTAGGCAAAATGGATTAATCAACTACTCCAATCAACCCTGATTGAATGCTTTTTCTCTGTAGATAGATTTTCTCCTTCCTCTTCCCTCCCTTTTTCTTAACCTTTGTTACATTATCCTTAGAAAAGTGTGTTGGGGGTTTTGATCAGCTGTCCGGGTTCCATCTGTTGTGCCATGCTTGCATTTTCTGGAAACAAGTAAGACAATTGCTTTTTAATTGGAGCTTCATGGTATAACATCCTATGTACCTGTGAAAGTGTTCAAGAACTATATTTCCTTTAAAGTGGTTGCAAAAAATAACAACCAATACCTGAGATGCCTACAATGAAAAAAAGGCCTATAATCTTATTCCTAAAAAAATCAATCAATTAATATTATACTAAATTGCATCCAATATTCAATAATTTTTTTAAATATTTATTTTAACAAAATCTGAAGTAATATTCTGTAATGCCTCTTCTAAGGTTGATAGCGGGCAACTTTATCTTATCATTATCATACAAAATGACAATATAGCAAAAGGTTAAATCTGTGTCTCTCTTAAAGGATAACTTGACAAAACAAGTCAAATTTTAACTCTTCTAATATCTCACTTATATCCTCCAACTGAATTTTAGGTTCTTATTAATAATAAGCAGATTCTGGCCTGGAAAAATTCTGAGTGTAATGCAGATACACTTTATAGACACTGTATACAATTACTTATTACTGATCTCAACAAAATAAAGCTGCAACAGATATTCCAAAAACTTGTAGATTATCTCATTTATTCATTAACTCATTATTATAAAAATTACATTATTGTATTGTATTTCATCATAAAAATTACATTGTATGGTGATTAAAGAAATAAAGAAATTTTATTCTTGTAGACACAGGACAGAATGTACTTTTATATGTTAAGACCATGAACAGAGAAATACAAAAATAATGTTCAGAAAAAGAAAACTCTAAATGAGAGATGTTTAAAAAACAGATCTTACTCCCTCTCTTAGCAAATGTATGGTGCAATATCCTTCAGTAACTATATAATTTTTTTTTATAATCTACTGAAAATATGTAATACTAATATACATGAAAGATCATTCAAAGCCCACTGGACTGGGCTATGAATGTGGGCTCTTTGTTGGTTGGGATTCAATTAACCACACTTCTCAGGTGTGGTCAATATGAGATTGTACAAGACTCCACTTCACTCATATTCATACATATCATCCTCATTTCATCCTCTGAAGTAATACCTTACGGTAGTTCCGGAGGCTAAAATAGAACACTGGCCTGGTCTAGTAGTTAACGGGACATTACAAATCAGCTGATTTCAAGAGTTCTAAGGTTCAAATCCTAGTAAAGGTAGTAGTTACTTTTATATGGATTTGAATATTAGATTGTGGATAACGGTGTTCTTTGGATGTTGGGTTTCAACTAACCACACTTCTCAGGAGTGGTCAACCTGTACAAGACTACACTTCATTCACATTCATACTTATCCTCATTCAACCTCTGAAGTAATATTTTACAATAGTTCCATAGACTAAACAGAAAAAAAATTATTCATAAAATTTGACCATTTTTAGGAAAGTAGTTTCTGTATTGCATTTTAATCTAATATAAATTACACAAAATCATACGAGATAAATACATAATCTAAAACTATACAAATTAAACAATAATGAATAAACTAATTACTGTATATCTTAGAAAGATATTCACCCACAGAAATAACAAATACATACAAATTCTACTCATAAATCAGTTTTTTTGGTAGCCAAAGTGGCAAAACTGTAAAGTTTTTAGTAAACATATATATAAACAGCTGGATTTATTAGGT
>JAAAKQ030030314.1:0-17245 GCA_010016005.3 Zanna intricata
TCTAAGTCTCTGAGGCACCAATGCTCCAGATGAAACTTCTAAAGAAATGTTTCCTCGTTTTGAGAGAGAGAGAGAGAGAGAAGGAGAGAGACACTTATAGATTAGTCTGCTTTTAGCTGGCTTTTCTTCTTTAAAAATGCTTTTATCACTTTTGTTATTCTATTTTGATGAGATTATATTTCTGCCATGCGATACAATAGTGCTCTCTAAGTATTTTTAAGTTAATTACCTGCAGTAGTTTTTGCCTTTCAAGCAGTACCTGACCCTTCTCTTTCCAGTCTCTTCGAGTGCTTCTTCTGTATAAATTGCTATGTTATAAAATATAACATATTTTTAATGATTTTAGAATTTATGAACAGGTTACAAATATACAGGTCATACCTGTATATACGTATACTTATAAACGCATTAAAATTAAATTAAAATTGAGTAAATATAGCTAGTATTACAAAAGAGCTCGATGAAATCGAGTCTGTCAGAAAAGAACAACAGATTTAGCATTAACGTCTATTTTTGGTTACAGTAATATGATAGCGAATGAAGCATCGGTCTTACACCAGCTATCGCATATAGTTTTACCCAAATACCAATTGATAATGCCTTTATTAGTTTCACGATATCTTTATACTGTCGCTTAAGATAATACCTAAAAATGTTGAAACTGAAAAACCTGTTAATTAAAAATGGCTCCGTTTTCACTTACATTTTCATAGGGTATTTATGTCTGAACGGAATACATAAATTTCAGAACGAGTTAGAAGATATTAAAAAGACAAAGCATTTTCAAAAGATGCATGTATTTAAATGATGTAAATCATACTAAACGAAAGGAAAATTTAAAAAATTTGAAAGCACGAAATTGCTCACTAATCGGTTAGAAAGCAAAAATCGAATAATAATATAATAAAATTTAATTTATTCAACTTTATTTAAATGGATTACAGTTTGTTACAGTTCGGTTTTATAAAACAAGTTTCTATTTTATTTCACTAAGTACACATTTATAAAATTTTCAATACACACGGATGTAAGGGCAGGTTACTGATTGAATATTATAGTTATAAATGTATTTTTTTTAAACAACCGATGCCAATAAGCTTGAAGGAAACCTAAACCTAAATCTGTAACGCAATGATTAATTGTTGATTGAATAAAAAAAAAAATTTCAGTAGCCTACTTTAAGGTAGAAAAGTATTCGAAATGGTATAATTATAATCAACAATTAATAACATCAAAAGGAGTAGCAGTAGAATACTTATTATAAAAAACGATATTTCATAGATTTAAATAGGTTTTTATTCACTTCTCGCATTAAAACCGTCGAGTAATTGTTTTTACCGTAACCTTTTGAATACGTTTGGCGTTCATCTTCTTACAAACTCTTACTCTTATTTTTATTCTTAAGAATAAAAATTCCGAGAAATATTTCCTACAGAAATTTTTTTTTTATTTATTAATTTTTCTCCCTTAGAAATCTTTGACTAAACCCGTTCCTAACAAGAAGATTAAGGAAGACAGTTTCCGTCAGAGGGTGATGAAAATCCCTCTCTTTTCTAGTTCCATAATATTTTTCATTTATGTAACATTTTATTAGTTTTAAATTTAATAAGTTCCTGAAAACAGTTAATTAAATGGATCCTGAATACGTACACCTCGAAAAAAGTAAAAAAAAAAATTAATTTCAATAGCGAGATTAAACCTTTGTTTGCAATTCAAAAAATATTTTATAGATAAGTTACTGAAATTTTATGGATTAATTTATTTTCAACCCGCATCCTGAACCAATTAAGCCCCTTAAAAAATAATTTTAAGAATTTTTTATTAAGCAATTAAACTAAATATTTTAAGATACCAGTTTTTTTTTAAACATATTTAATTTTTTTTTCTTATGTGACCGATATAGGTACAAAAAATAAAGATAAGTGGAGATAATATAGTTTTATAAAACATAAAGAATCGCGAATAAGAAAGCCAACATATTATACAAATAAATAAATTTGAATATAATTTATTTCCAATAAATATTTTTTCATTCGTATTTTAACAATAATAATGAGATAAAATGACCGGTGAAAAATATCAGTTCCTTTACCGAGAATCAAGACCATCTCAAACGACGGTCATTTCAGCCGAGACCGGCTGAATCCGAATCCAGATTAGAAAATTTCAGTAGATTCTTGAAATTTTAAATAAAACACAAGAGAAATTTTCACCGAATTTATTAAAATCGATGCCATAAAATATGAAATACTTTGCTTTTATATTTTCTTGTTCGAAAGGTTTTTATTTCAATGTTAAATAATATGAGTTCCGCAAACATGTTAAGATTTTAACAGATTAGAAAAAAATAACAGGCATGAAAATTTTTATATTTTTCCTGCAAAATGTTTTGAAAAAATATTTTTATTCAAATTTTACAATTCAGTAATTTTTATATAAACGCGTATCTATTCTTTGTTTAATTAAAACAATAATTATTAATCTTTTTGAACTTCAGAAAAAATTTTCATGAAATTTTCAATATTTAAGTGATTTTATTATCCTCAAAGCGAATTTATTTTTTTGTACATGTAATATTTAAAAAAAAATTAAAGTAAAGTAGAATAATCCATTAAAATAATTAAATAATCCATTAAATTTGTGGCGCGAGGGGTAGCGTCTCGGCCTTAAATCCGGAGGTCCCGGGTTTGAATCCCGGTCGGGCATAGAATTTTCATACACGCTAAAAATCATTCATCTCATCCTCTGAAATTATACCTATCGGTGATTCCAGAGATTAAAAAAAAAATCCATTAAATTAAATTTTTATTTATTTATTTTAATAATAGAAGATTTAAGTTACAAAGGTAACCGCATAATTACAGTAACTAATGAGATATGAATTTCGTAGCGTATGAAAAATGTCAAGTCTGACCGGAATTCAAACCTACAATCCTCCGGATTCCTAACTGTCTCCCTTGTTTTTTATTTTTTTAAATTATATTACTAAATCTTTCACAATTTTTACATTCTGACATTCAGAAATTTACATCTTGAGATATACAGAATAGTCAGATAAGGAAAGATATTTTAATCGGCTAAAATTTTGGATACGCAGATTTTCGATTAATTTATCGACAATCTGTTGTCTCAGTTTATATATAAATAAAGAAAAAAAAACTATACAAAAATTCAAAAAGCTGATATGTATAATCATTTGAAAATTTCAACCAATGGGGATGGGAAAAAGCAAGGAAAATTTTTTTTTACAAAATTACTTAAAAAATTACTATTATAACAAAAATAATTTCCCGGCTTACTAGATCACAAACTAAAAAAAAATATACATACTCACTAATATTTTTCTCGATTAAAAATAAATTACAGAACTAAGTATTCATACATTTTTCGTAGTATGAAAACGTAAAAATCTAAGATTAAGTAAGTTGCCCGTACTTATATATGTACTTAATAACTTAAGACTGAAATAAGAAATTATACCTGAAGGGATAGATTCAGTGAAGAAATATATGATAATTTTTTGCATTCCTTAACTCTCTGTGAGCTTTATTTACATCCTTTTCTTACATATATCTCAGTCGCTTACTTTTGTGTCGCTTCAAGGATGAGTCGTGCTACATTCCCTCCCGATTACTTAACGTCATAGTGGAACCCCACGAGCAGCGAATCTTATCGCTCTGCAGTCTGAGTGATCACGTTATTTTCATTTTCAGCTCGTATATAGTCTAACCACCGCTTTATTATTAATGTATATCTTCATTTCCTCCTGTTCATTGTTCCTTCCTTTTATTGTGAACTGCTTTTTCTGTTCTCTATTTAAGTTCGTTTTCGTCGTTTTTCTACGAAATTATTTAAAAAAGATCTTATTTTATAAAGATTACAGTCGGATGAAATTCTTAATATTTTCGTTATTAAGCTTTTTAGGGAAGACTGAAAGGATCGTAAGAGTGATGTCCCTTCATCGCTTTTAAGCCTAGATCACTAAATTTCCCTTCCAAACTCGGTTAACCGAGATAGAATCCACTGGAATGCATCCGAAGATCTCCTCGTGAAATAAAGGCAACGAATCAAATAATATTAATTTAAGGCTAACTATTTAAAAAGATCTAAATTAGATTACATTTGCACTACTTCTGAAAAACTATTAACAAGAGAGGTTTTTAACAAAACTATTAACATCTTACAAGAGGGACAGAGATTTTAAACTAAGCCGTTCGTTATCAGAAAGGTCGTAGATTTCACGAGCAGTTGTTTTATGAATTTAATTTGCTGGGTCTCATATCTTTAATAAGCCCTTAATTAAATTACAATGGCAATCTGATGGAGTTACACGTAATTAATAAGCTCTATTTTGAGCCAAATCCAAAAGCGTTGATTTTTTATTATGTTTTAACTTGTATTAAAAGTAATGTAAGATAAAATGAGGCGTACATATTCAAAATGTACGCCGAATGAATTTTTCTTGACTTACAGCAGGAGACTCCTGACTTGAAATATGGTTAAATCAATTCGTTTTTCGCTTTTTTTTTTGTATTCGGTAGCCCTTTAATTAATTTTCTAATCTTGATAAATTATTATTCGTACCACCGTTTCCGCGGTTAATTTTTTAAATAAGTGAATTGTTCCTTACCAGGATTCTTCATTTTTTCCCATTCTATTCTTAAAACAAGGAAATAAAAATCCCCTAGATAATTGCAACATAATGAAAAATAATAGTTCAGTTTTACAAGAAATAAATATATTTCCCAGTTAAACAGTTAGCAAAACATTACGAAAAAATTATCTTAATAACATTCCTTACATTTTTCAAATCGCTGTGAGATAAAAAAAAAAAAAAATAATAATAATTTGCTATATGATAAATTATTATTATACGTTTTCCGGAGAAAACCAGATGGGTTTATAATTTATTATCAATAAATCGAATTAGCGAAAGAAATTTACTTTTCAGTATTTATTTAAAATTGGTAGAAAGAATTGTATGAAATCAGTAAATTGCAATTTTCTACAGTATTCAGTAAATAAATAACTGTAGATAAAAAATAAATGACAGGAAAAAAAAACATTAATGTGTTAACTTTTTATCAGATTCAGTTACGTTCAATGCAAAAGTTATTACTCGCTAATCCAGTCTCACTAAATTATAATATTTTCTACAATTTGAGCACCCTATAACAAAAAGTAAATAAATAAATCCTAAAAAACTCAAATTTTGCATACTTATCTAAAATTATACGTGTAAAAAATCATCAACATTTTTTGTTAATAAATAATAATTATTTTAAAAGGAAATCGACAAATTTTCATAACAGCGTGTAAGGACACATTTCTCGTATATTTATTATTATTATTATAAACATAACCGGTAAGTGGATTCTAATTTCATATTTAAACTTATTTTAAAGTAAAACTGTATAACTAAGTCTTATAATGAGAATTACTCTTAATAATCTACATAAAAACAATTTTTATTCTCAGAAAATGCTTCGATGAGGGTCGAACTGATAATTCATTAAAATTTTGGCTTTTAAATAAAAATCTTATAAAAATTATGTATTTCTTACACGATAAATTAAAGCTATGTATAATAATGGATAACTTTTACTGAAAAAAAAAAAAAAAAAAAAAATTATAAAGAGTATCGGTACTGCATTAGGTTTCAACACGGAAGTCCTCCAAAAGGATACAAATTTATTTCGATTGAAGAAGTCTTTGTTTCATAAACAGTTAAATAGCAGGAAGACTGACCATTTCTAAATTGAGAAAAGTTTTTTTTATTGAAAACGACTACAGAATTATTTTTGTCAAGAAACACTTTTACAAGTGCTTAGACCTGACCTACATCCGCAAAACCTAAAGCGGGTTATGTATGATAGGAAGATAGATACGGATGGTAAAAAAAAAAGATCCGTCTGCGGAAGATCCATAGCACTAAACGAAAATAACCGGGACTCAACCGGGAGATAACTAAAGGTATCTTTAGCCAGTAGGCAGTCATCATGTCAAAATACTCCATCGTGATCAGTGAAGATTTATGCAGGACGGAAGCGATAGATTACTGATCGACGATTTTATATAAATTATCTTACATTAATGCTAAAAAAATTGTTTTTCTCCAGAAGTAAAGAGTTAACCGAGAACAGACTCTAGTTTCTTAACAGACTAATCGTCCCTCGACCTCAGAATTATATTACAAACGAAAACGCCCGGCTAAGCTATAAATTGAGCCGGTCGAGTTAGAAGATAAATACTTTGGAAATGTTTGGTTAGATTCTCATTAAATATACATAATAATTTAGTTTATCAAACCTTTCATTTTATTGATCGGTTTTAAAAAACATTCAAACACTTTAATCGAGATAGATCTTGGGTGAATCCGATAAAAAGAGTCTATTTCAGAGATCCGATTCCGAAGATCTTACATTAAATGTTTTTTTTTTTAATCTAGAATTACCGTATTTACCGTTTTTATAAAATATCAGATATATAATTGAAAATTTGAATTAATAAATTGATTCCCATGGAATTACAGAATTTGATAATATTACACGCACTTTTGCAACAAAACAATAATAAATAAACAAAATAAGAGAAAGAAAAAGTGAAATGTTTATGAATCGAGTTACCGATGCAAAGGATATGTTATATTAAATCCGGTAGAAATAACACACTAAGTGTATTGTAAAACTGTATTGATATGTAACTTCATCGATGGTGTAACTTTCAGCCCTCTCGATAAAATATATACAAATATATGCTGGGCTAAAATGCATCCTGAACAATTCTATTGCTATTTTTGTTTAAGTGCTAATTCGTGTCTAACATTTTTTTTTTTTTTATTGTTTCGCGTTAGTTCCAGTTAATCTTAAAAGAGATGAAACAAGAAATCGCTAGAAATATAAATATTCAGTTCCTTTGGTCGTTGCTAGTTAAGCGAGTCGGGTGTCGGGCGTGTCTAACCGATAAGCTATGAAAGGCTACGATATAGCATCACACAAATAGTAGCGTTTCAAGAATGCAATCGTAAACACAATATTGCGTAGAATTTACTAAATTAATAAAAATAACCGTTCTCTTTTTTTAGGATTAATGTTTTCATTTGAATTATAACCAGAGTATTTTTTAAATCGGTGATAATTTAGCTAAGGTGTTCATCGGCATGAAATAAATTTAAGATATTAATAAAAATTTAATCATTTCTTATCAGAGAAATCGATCTTAAACTGATTTACAAATTTAAGGATGTATTATTCAACAAAAACTACATTAACAAAAATAGGCTAAAATATAAAGATAAACCTGGAGTTGATAGACACGAAGATTTATCGCCATTATGAGGTCACAATATTAATTCACACGACATCGACGAGTGTTCTGAATCATGAGAAAATATACTTTCTGATAAGCCTAAATTAAGATTTCTGATAAGCATATGATCACCTTTAATGGCATTAAAAAAATTTTTTAATTAATTTACACAAGGTGTAAATAGTTATGTTAAATTAGTATGATCGAGGTTTACTGGGGCATAAGTTATGGGTGAACATGAATAATTTTAAAATCATTCTATATTTTTATTTATTTATTTTGTTTTTTTAGTTTGAAAAATAATTGAAATATTATATATATATATATATATATATATATACAGTATACTGTATATACAGAGTGATTCAGGAAGAAACGAAGAAACTACGGGAGGTGAATTTACATTCAAAAATAATTTTAAAAAATTCATACATATAAACATAGGTCCGCAATGGCTTCGTTAGCGAGTTACAGCTGGCGCCCGGATTTTAGTTCTCCCCGTTAAAATGAAGCCATAGTGAAAAGTTTAGGCAGTTAATTAAGGTGTTAAATTTAGCAAATTTTATGTAAAATGAACTGAAAAATTGAATAAAACAGGTCCCAGATCTGTAACTACAGTAATTTTTACGATATCTGACGAAATACGCAAAAATCGGTCTCGAAAAACATGCTTCGTTTAGGTTTTAGGTGCATTAACTTTGTTAATTGGCTAATAATCACGTAAACTTTTTAAACAAAGCTTGTAGATAATTTAATTCTGAGGAGAATACATAATCATAATTAGAAAAATACATAATCAGAATTGCAAACATAAATTATCATTACAATGTTACCAAATGTCATAAAGATCGATTAGATAGGGTAGTGTAAAACTGTGAAAATGAAAAAAAAATTTGTATTTTTTTACCCCTTAAAATACTAAAAATAAAAAATTAGAATTAAAAAAATTAAATAACCTGTTGAAAAAAGGAATAATTGATAATAAAAGGGATAATTAGATAGAGGGATAATTTCCTTTTCTAATTGAAGGGAATATTTTCCTCCAATAAAAACGGACGTGACCGATTGAAATAATTTACGTACTAATACTTTAAATTTACTTTTCTGTATTTATAACGAACGTTTACTTTTATGAAGGCACATAAGTTCTATTTTTAAATAAATAGTTCTTTATTTATTCTTTCTATTTTGCAATATATCTGGTTTTTTCACTTATTGTCAATACAATTTGCTAGATTTTTCCGATCGTAAAATACATTAAAATTAAAAATTTTATTTATTCCATTTTTTTATCCCTATATTGAATTTTAATGAGTAATCTGTAATATCTTTCAGACAAATTTATTCTGAATTTCATATCGTTGTACGTTCTGATAAAATATACGTGTTGACGGTTAAATAATTTAGGTATTTTTACTTGAAATTTTACTGAAAGGTTTTTATAATTTCGATAAATGATCCTTCCTATTTCAGAGATAATTCATCGTATCTCTATCTTATCCTCCCACCGACGGGAGAATCGTTTTCCGGTAAAGTACTTTAAATGGAAGAATCGTTCTCAAAAGGATAGGTAGGTGTACTTTTCATAGTAACGCATACGTCCTCATAGTAACGCATACGTACTACGTAACTGGTAGGAGGGTAATTGTCACAGCTGCTTGGTGTAAGTGTTTCCAAAGTTGCTATGTAGAAGCATTCTTTACACGAGAATATAAGGGGGATGATAAATATTTAATGATGCAAGCATAGGGTTCAATTAAGGCCTTTCAGAGGAAAACAATATAGCTTAATTTGTTTTCCTTATAAAGGAAATCGATTTGAGAAATTTCATCTAATAAAACAACCAGACATTTCGCTTGTAAGCGACAGAAATATTACCGTTATCATTAATGGGAATTCAAGCCGCGTTAAACAAAATTTCGGTGTCTACCTCAGTGTCTAAAATGTTACGTCTACTTCAGTACTTCAGAACCACAATGCAAGAGGTTTATCCGAATTTAAAGTTAGATGATTGCAATCCATCCAGTGAATAATTTTTTGAGCAGCTATCGTAGTTTTCAGTTCCTTTTAAATAATTATCTTCAGATATAGATATATTTGTGCCTGCGAAAATTGTTACAATGAATTGGTCAATATTTTGAAGCAGGTCATTGATTATACAACAAAAAAGCAAGGGACTGAGAACAATCCCTGAAGCACTCCACGTTCTATATCTTGAACTTCGGACCTAAATTTCCGTGTGTATTCTTATCAAAAAATTAAATTTCAATTACTTATTTACGGTCGGTTAGGTGAGACTTTTAAATTATTGTAATTAGCTCCTGTAATACCATAGCTACTAAGTTTTTTCATCAGTAAAAATGTCGAACTAAATTGAATGCTTAACTGAGATCGCGAAAAATTAAAAATGGAATCGTTTAATTATTTACAAAATGTAAAATACTTTCTAAAAACTGGAAAATGGGAATTTTTTTCCCTAAAACAATGCTATTTTCAAAATTTTTCAAATGACTTTAGAAGATACGGGCAACAACGAAAATGGACTATAACTTGTTTAATCGAGTGCCGAACCTTTCTTAAGGGCCTCTTCTTATTAAAAACAGAAATCTTAACCAGGTAGAGAAAACTCCGTTGCTAAGACTCATTAATTAAATCTATAAGCCGGATAACAATAGAACCTACAACATCTTTTAAAACACTAGCAGGAATATCATCTATCCCCATGGAGTATTTACTCTTTATATTTAAAATACAAGTTTTAACTTCCTGGGTATCGACAGAATATAAAAATTAATCAATAAAACTATTCAAGGAGAATAACTTTATTTGACACGAATCAATATTATTATTTTTTTAAATACTGGAAAACAAATTATTAAACTTCTCTGTGCAGTGAAATTTGAATTAGGATGAGGTAACGGAAGTCGAGTCCTGTATTTTTTTTTGAAGTAATTTGACTTGTTTTATTTTCAAACCCGCTTTCACTTTTGATAACTGCCCAAATCATTTTAGATTTATTGTTTGAATTGGGTATGAAAATATCATACGATAAAGTTAGGAGTAATCTTTAAAAGTATAAATAATTTTAATGTAAACTCGTTTGTAATTTTTCGAATAATTCTGTGAGATCAACAGACAAATTATACTTAGACATTTCACGGAGATTTTTAATGAAGATCTTGATTTTACAATTGCTCTAGTAATCCGTGCTCATCGATTACTATCTTAATAGCAACAAAGATGAGTAGAATCTATTATCGACTAGATTACTTTTACAGCGTTAAAAATGAAGGTTTGAAACAAATATTCTTTAATATGATTGCAATTTATTTCACGCATAACCATTTATAGAATGAGAGTTAACTTAGATAGCTTAGACTATTAACGATTTATATCATAGGAGATGAATCCGTCAAAATTTCAGTGAGATCGATTCAGCCTTTAAAACGTAATGGTTGAATAAAATGCTTATGTTAAATTAAAAGATCTTCATTTCTTTGACTTCTTATAGGAAATAATTGACAATTAAATAAAACTATGTAATTTATTGATTTGTCAAAAACCTCAATTATCTCTATCAACTACGGTTTTTATTTTATTATTAATACAATCCCCCTAACTTAAATGAGATAACCTTAATTAAATTTCCTAGTTCGATTAGATTTATTACTGAACTGGGACATGTGAACCCAACGGGGTGCGTTCCCTAGACATTCCTGGAATGGATTATGGCATTCGTATATTGACGTTACGTCCTTCGGGAGATATCTACATTGATATGTTATTATTTATCTTTTTTATTTTAAGAGTTGTAAATTTTTTAACTCCACTTGATGTATAGCTCGTCCTGCTGAATTAAAGTCAAAACAAATAACAAAATACCTACTTTACTTGTTAATATGTAAGTTAGCGCAAAGACGGGAACAAATAAAAGTCAAGATAAGATATCCAACAAAATTACCATAGTAGATCCATAAACATCCACTAGTTAAATTCAGGGCAGCACTTTATGGACAGAATTTCTGCTCTTTTATACACACATGCGCGCGCGCAAACTAGTATATAGTTCACAAATATATGGTAAATTTATTAAAAGATTCCAATTCATGAAACTATAACTACGGATGAAATTAAAACTTTTAAGTCTTCATAAAAGGACGAAACGCAACGAAAAATATCTATTCTAGTAAAACTGCAGCTGTCAAAAGGCAATTGTTTCGATGAAGTTGACAACGGTCTTTAAGAACACAATAAAACAGTCGTTTGAAAATTGCTTTATTGAATGGTTATTCCTTCATCCAACCGTCGAAAAAATTTGTCGATTAACTCCAGAATTTACTTTCGGCCAATGTATAATTCTTATTACAGAATACGGCTTCTGAGTTTATCCGATATATACACAATATGTCTAAGTAAATATGTACGTAAAAATACTCATAGTATTTTATAACGTATAACTGTAGTAATATAACACAGCTCATTTTTATTATAATTAAGATTGTCTTATATTATTGACTTTTATAAGATTGTATTGACAATGTAAGATTGACTTATATTGTCAATTAACACGTAAAAACTTTTAAGTTGAATATTACTTCGAACCGTCACAAATTTTTTTTTAAAATCGAATTTTTTCTACTTTTATATTGTAACTTTTTAACCGTGTACAAATTCTTTTGTAGCATGTATTTTGAATACATGAAGTAAAGTAATACTATAAATAAAAAAACTTAAACGGGAGTCTATATAGATAATCTGAAGCCAAAAAATACGTTAATACAAAACCTTTTACGAAATGCACTGAATTTAACAACTGAAAACAAAACCGTAAAGTCGTGTAAAAATAATTGTAAATTGTGACTGCCGCGTTTAGATAGACGATCCGATTCACGCTTGTACAATAATTGTATAATCTAACAATAAATTAATGTTTACATTGTTCAAAAATATTTTGTATACAATAGTTAATATTAAAAAAAACCTTAATGCGTATTTAGAATATGCGTTTTCATCTTTACCGTAGTAAAACGTCGTTTCATTTGTTAAAAAATAATTATCTCCAGCTCTAACAATCCTATCAAAATACTTCTTCTTTTTTACTAGTAGTTGGCTGCAGAAATACGGAAGCGTGGATTTCCGATCTACAGCCTTATTTGTCAAGTACATTTCATTTGGCGACATTCATTCCTGTGGCAATATTAATAACTTACGTAACGATTAAATAATAACATTTTTATTTTGAATTTTGTATATTCCTTTTATTTATTATTAATAGTTTCTGATGAAATTTTTACGTTCTATATCCATGTCGACTTCCTATTCTTATCGTAATACCTTTTTATAAAATATTATTCTGTTCACGATGGGAAAATACTACTCAAGATTATATATTTATAATCAGGAACGGTACTCGGGTTACAGCTTCTACTTTACAATTTTACTTTTTCAATAATAATATAATATCTGAGAGTTTTTTTTTTAGAGTAGTAAAGCTGAATTTTCTAACTCATTTAAACAAGTACCCTCGTAAAATTTGTAAAACGACCGTGTTAAAAAAAATTCCCCAACCATACAGCTGTTTCAAAGCGATATCTTTTGGCAAACGTGTGTAACAACAGACTGGTATCTTTGAAGACGGGGAATTTGTGTGTATACATTTTAATGTTTGTTTTTAATAAATTCTTTTTTCTAGTAAAAAGGCCTGTGCGACAAGACATCGGTCGCAGAAAATTTGCTTTCATGCTATAATAGTGCACGTGTGCAATACTTTTAATTGTAGTTTTCCGCTGCTGCCTACTCCGCTTTGCTAATTCTGTAATTTCTTTTTCTTATATAACATGACATACTAAATTTTATAGCAACATAAAAAAATGGAAGATATGAAGAATTTAAAAAATCTACAGAGACAGATTATATTGAGAAGTTAGTGTATAATAATTCACGTATATTTAAAAATCATTGTGTAATTTGTTTAAATAAATAACTTATCTTTCTGTTTTTATGAAAAATAAAAAAAAAAAGTTTTACCTACGCTATACATACGTCATAGATTTATGACGCCTCCTCCAATATAATGATGCGTCACCAGGATTTTCCCGGTCTACTCTCCCCACTCTACAACCAAACTTAACCTACAGACTGCTCCTTCTCTTGCTTTGCCCCACCGGTTGTAGTTTTAATGAACTCTCTTTGCTTATATATTCTGTTCATCTTCTGTTAAATGGAGCCTAAGAACTCTTCTTATACATTTAAATATAAAATGATTGACGAAAGATCTTTATAAACAAATATTTTGGATAACTGAATTTATCTTTACAGATATAGATCGAATAAGGATTTTGTGTCAATCGTTTTCAGGATAAGTATAAACACGTCAAAGTACTAAAAGTCATTTATTAATAAATTCGAATCTTTTCTGCGAATTTATTAACAGGAAGATTTTTTCATTATTAACTGACACCAACGATATTTTATATCGCACGAATAAAAATGGATAGATTTTGAAAGCGACCTCTATCATAGGGATAAAACGTAAGTAACCCGTCTTCGGGTCGACGAGCGAAGCGAGAATTGGAATACTTTGTAGGTTATAATATTTATTTAAAAATGTCTTATTTAAATTTATTTATTTCTTAATTTAAATTTCTTATTTCCATATTTAGAAAACTTTTTAGAGAATTAGCTTATTTATTTGAAAAAAAAATTTTTACGTTTATTTTTTTTTTTAGTGTTTTTTTTTTAAATATTTTTTACATAAGTAAGTTCTTCTAAGAAATAATAGAACAGGTTGTATGTTATAAAGCATAGTGGTATCAAACTGTTTGTAGTTAATTATCTAAATTAGGATACAAATTCTGATTGGAAAACTAAAAAATGGTGTAAATCAGGAAAATAATTTCTCAGAATTGCATTCATTTAAAAATGTTAATTTTACAGTTCTTCATACAGTTATTATTTTCTGGTTTTTCGAGTCATAGTAAGATTGATTGGCAGGACCACATTTAAGCAATTAGATTGCAAGAATTATGACTATGTTATCAATATTGTCCGCTGATCACCCGCTTTCACTATATAATTTGCCTCCAATATTACAACTGTTGTATTGTCCCATGGTGTATACCTAATCGATCAAGGTGTTCTGCGAGACTCTTTGGAATTTTCCTGCTGATCCAATTTTAGTCGGAACTATAGTGACATTGTGTGTGGTTCACGTATTATCGATCTCATCTGCCAATAGCGTATATTTTTCCGTCTCTGCTTTTTACTAAAATTTATGGACAACGGAACAACAATATCGACTACAAACACAATTTTTTTTTATTTAGAATTATCCACGTACACAATGTCTGGTGTATTGTATACTATTCTTTCGCTATGGTTCAGTTCCTAGATCTCGAAACTACCTGTTTTAATATTAGTCGACTTGTAGATTTAATAACACTGGCATTAATCGATCAAAATAAGAATACGAAGCATTTACTGGTGAACAATTCCCGCAATATATCATGTACCTCCTAGTGTACTACTTAGGCGCCAGTACTGAACATGCACTCAAAACATGTTCTATTTTTTCTGAAGACTGTCCACCCATACGACATTTACATGCGCAAATATCCGGCTCTTTTAAAATATACTTCCTATAGGAAATATACTTTCTACTAAGCACTATCTGATGTTAAATTGCGAGCATAAATCCTTCCGTTTCGGAAAATATTTCACCCTTATACAGCCACCAGTATGAGGCAAGTTCATCAATATCAGTATTTTTCAGGTCAGCTGGAAATCTTTCGTGCAGTTCTTTACTTTTCCAATTGGAAATTCTCAATTCTATTTTCCAGGTCAAAACCGATATTCTTCAAATTGAGAGGCGTAAATTTATTTTTACCTTCCACTACAGGATCGTGCAGAATGCTATCTTTAGCGTTCTGGCAGAAATACCGCGATTCTCTCGCCTGTGACCGGTATAGATTCTTGACATCCAGGATATCACGTCCATCAATTCTTCCCGGCAGATAAAATCTCTCCATCGAGATCCAAGGGTGGTACGTTCTACGCCTCGTGTACAATATCCCAACCAAGCGATTAACTGCATTCTACTCAGTTTCCATCCGCAAAATAATTCCTATAAAATAAGCTATATATTTTCAAGGGGATAGGGGCTCCGTTTAGTTTAAATAATAATAATATTATTATTATTGATATAAAACTAAATTAGTTCGGTATATTAGTTTTTTATGTATTTAGGAAGAAAAAATATGTGTATGGAAGTTCGACTAACGTATTTTACTCGGGAGTGTTTTTAAACTTATAAAAGACAATCGCATGGGAAATACACAAATATTTTTAAAAATTATTTCGTTGAAGAAATAGAAAAAATCAACTATCCTCCCGATAAATAGTTGTTTGTTTTTGTTTTTTAATTTTTTCATCTTTTGACTATTAACTTTTGATACTTATAACTCGAGATCTTTATTTTTGCTTTTAATGACACATTATCATGGCAACAGTTTTTAACTTTTAAATATTCCTAAATTTTACTTCTCAAATCCATAGAAATAAAACTTCTTTTTCAAGTTTTCTTAACGAGTCGATATCAGAACGGGAATAGTTTGAAATTTTCATAGCAGGAATACTGGGTAAATTTTTAAAAACTTTATTAAGTATTTTCCCGGGACCTAATTGTTATTATATAACGTATGTTTCAAAATGTAATGTAGATTGTTGGCTTTGTATAAATGCCAACAAAGTTAGGCAAAATCATTGTTAAGTTTTTAAAAATGTATATAGTATCTATTAGCTACTAATATAAAAGATACTTCCTTTACGAAATAATTTTCTTCTTGTGACAGAAGGGTGTTTTCTTTAATTTTAATAAAAGAAGATATGTGAAATGTTTGATATAATTGCCCTAATGTTTTTTTTTTCTAAATCACATACGGTTTCTTTTGAGTCACGAGTTGAACAAAAATTCTTAATTTACTTATTAAGCCGGCAATTAGACGAAAATGTTTCTAAGTCCTTCAATATTTGTTAATAACATACAAAATATTTTCGTTAACTTGAGTAAGTTTTTTAAATTCTTTGTTACAAAAAGGAACTATAAGGTTTCTTATCATTAATTATTTCTAAAAACTATTTTTTTGCGTGTATCTTTTATAAGCGTTTATTCAGTTTTATTTTTTATTTTTTCATTTAATTACCACATAATTTTTATTACTATGCTAGTTTCCAGTTTCGCAGAAAATGCTTAGTAAAATCGCTGTTTTACGTACTAATATTTTCATACGGCGTTATTAATATGGTATCTTATTAAATAAAATAATTATATTAATATACAAATTTTATTTTAACAAAATTAATCGATTACTAACCGCGTATCGATATACTATCCGTCTTATTAACCTTAAATTAAAAGTTAGCCGTTTTCTAGTAGAAAGATAATGCAAAGTAAATCCTTTTTTGAAAATGGTCGTACCAATAAAATAATTTCTAAATAAACTTATTTAATTCTAGCGTTTATAATTATTAAAAACAAATCTTTTGAAATCCTGAGCGGGGAAAATTTAAAAAGTACGAGTATTTTTTACGTTATGGATTTCCATATAGTCATTTATTTTTACTTAAAGCGGTTCGTTTTTCTGATTTCTCCAAAAAGGCCTATAATTTATTTTTTATTATTTATCTAGAGATGTGGATGCTGTATGGTTTCTTTACAATCCGCTAAAGAAAGAAATATTTATTAAAGAGGTACAGTCGCTGTTACTACATGTATACCATTAGATTATAACCTAATAGTTATTGTACAAACCAATCTACCGCAAATCATTTGCATCTTTATATAAATTCAGTTTATATGCTAATGACATGTTATAATTTATTTAGTTAGTATTAAAAACATAACAATGTTTTATAACAATAACTAATTTTTTTTTTTTTT
>JAAAKQ030030346.1:0-17244 GCA_010016005.3 Zanna intricata
TTTAATAGAGCGTTAAAAGATCTGAATGGCAGAAAGGCTCCTGGGATAGACAGGATACCAGCAGAATTATTGCGCAGCACAGGTGAAGAAGCGATAGATAGATTATACAAACTAGTGTGTAATATCTACGAAAAAGGGGAAGTTCCATCAGACTTCAAAAAGAGTGTTATTGTCATGATTCCAAAAAAAGCAGGATCAGATAAATGTGAAGAATACAGAACAATTAGCTTAACTACTCATGTATAAAAAATCTTAACTAGAATTCTGTATAGAAGAATTGAGAGAAGAGTGGAAGAAGTGTTGGAGAAGACCAATTTGGTTTCAGGAAAAGTATAGGGACCTGAGAAGCAATTTTAGCAGTCAGATTAATAGTAAAAGGAAGATTAAACAAAAAATTTTAACATACAAAAACAATAAACAACACAAAGACTAACAACAACAAAGAACATACAAAAGAAGCAGTAATAAAAAAGGGAGTCCGACAACGATGTTCCCTATCCTCGTTATTTTTAATCTTTACATAAAACAAGCAGTTAATGAAGTGTAAAAACAGTTTAGATCCAGAGTAACAGTGCAAGGTAAAAAGATAAAGATGCTACAATGTGCTGATGATATATTAATTCTAGCAGAAAGTAAAAAAGATTTCGAAGAAACTTTGAGTAGCATGGATGAAGTCCTACACAAGAAGTACCGCATGAAAATAAAAAAGAACAAAACAAAAGTAATGAAATGTAGTAGAAATAATTTAGATGGACTGCTGAGTTTAAAAATAGGAAGAGAAAAGATTACGGAGGCAGAAGAATTTTGTTATTTGGGAAGTAGTATTACTAAAGATGGATGAAGTAGGAGCAATATAAAATTCGAATAGCACAGGCAAAACGAGCTTTCAATCAGAAATATAATCTGCTTACATCAAAAATTAATTTAAATGTCAGGAAAACATTTCTGAAAGTATATGTTTGGAGTGTAGCTTTATATGGAAGTGAAACTTGGATGATCAGAATCTCTTGTAGCACCACTTTTGAAAACTGGTGCTACAGCAGAAAGTTAAAAATCAGATAGGTGGATAAAGTGACAAATGAAGAGGTATTATGGCAAATCGATGAAAAAAGAAGTAATTGGAAAAATATTGTTAAAAGAAGACTATATATTAAAAAAGAAGTCATATATTAAGACATCCTGGAATAGTCACTTTGATATTGGAGGGGCAGATAGATGGGAAAAATTGTGCAGGTAGGCAACGTTTGGAATATGTAAAACAAATTGTTAGGGATATAGGATGTAGGAGACACCAAAATGAAATGATTGGCACTAGATAGGGAATCTTTGAGATCTGCATCAAACTAGTCAAATGACTGAAGAAAAAAAATATTTTAGCTAGGTTATTGATACTTTTGATAAATATTTTGACATTTCTGAAACATCATATTCCAAATTTACTTTCAGATCTTGCATCCAACATAATTTAATTCAGGAACCTTTTTAAAAACTTTTTCCAATGAATAATCAAACTAGAAGTAGTCATTTTCTAATTAAATATTAGTATATTTCTACAGAAGGATAATATTGAAAGACAAAAATTGGTTTCTGTGTATAGTGATTAATTCCCTTCATGGGTGGATCTGAAAAGGAATTTTTTTCCCTATTAGAAAAGAAATACAATTTAAAAATCTTTCATAAATTCACAGTTTTATTCAAAATAAAATTTGACACCATATACATCAATTAAGGAAGTAGGTAAATACGTTATGAAAACTGCCATTAACATAGTTAATTATATCTGAGCCAGAGATTTAAACCACAGAAAATGTTTAAATCTTTTGAAAAAATTATTAGTAATTATGGTGGCATACATTTACATACTTTGGAATGATGGCTAAGCAGAGGAAATGTTTTGAATCTGTTTTTTCTTTGTCATGAAATTATCTTATTTGTACAAAAAATAATAAAGTTTACAGCAAGCTTAACAATAATGATTTGTGGTCTTTTGTAGACTTTCTAGGCAACATTACAGATAAATTTTGTGAACTAAATCTTGGCTACAAGTTGAAAATTCAGTTGTTGTATTTCTTTTGCAACTCAATTGCAGTTGTTGTTTTCAACATTCGGTCTGCCTTGAGAAAACATTTTATGCCAATGAAAAAGTTGTACTCTTGACATAAACTTTTACAAAAGCCTTCTGAAGCTAACTGTTAGTTGTCTTAGCATCCTCATTGAGTTAACAGAAAAAGAAACAGCAGAGTTCCACTGATATGCCACTTAAACTCATTGTTTAAGTGTTTAGTTTGAATCAAGGGTCAAATATAGTGTACATATGCATGTTGCAGGGTTTCCACATGCTGAAAAAAATAAATTTGATAACTTTTTGTCTTTCCTTGCATGTAGTAGATGTCATGAGTCAATGCAAATTTTCATTTGTGGTTATACGGAGACCTTAAACAAATGTGCATATAAATAAGACTGATTCAGTCAAAAAATGTTTTTAATGTTGTTTACATCAGCAAACAACTTTATCTTTAAAAAAAAAACAAATTCTGGGATATTGAGGCAACTTGTAAGTTCATTAACGATTATTATGATCGTATGCTTAGTCATAAAATATTTAATAAAGTTAAATAATAAAATAAAATAAAATATAATTAAATAATTTAATAAATTAGAGTATCATAATCATTAGCATTACTTTTATATTAAGTTACTAATAAAAGATGAAGTATCACAATACAATTCATTTTTGTAACCTTTTTTTAGGGTAGGCTAAAAATATAGAATCATGAGGTCACAAGCCACAGAAAATCCTTTGATAAGCTAGCTTACTTTTAACATTACTAATGAGCTGTTCATTTTATAAATTATTCTGCATAGCTATAAACACAAACATATTAAATATATAAAGTGATTCCAAATTGCACTGCAATCTCTTAGTAGATGATTCTATAGCTGAAATTAAAAAATAAAGTTCATATAAATATAGATCAGAAGACGATTCATTAGCAATTTTTTGCTAGTTAAACATTAGGCCCTGCTTTCTGCATTCTCTGTGAAATTAAACTGTACTAAAATTCTTCAGATACAAATTGATTGATAAACTTGGTTTTGATTGATTTAAGTTTTTTGATCTAAGAAACTGAATAAAAGTGGTTGCCAGACCTCCATCTCACTAAGATTTTAAGAAAAGTGGGATAAAAGAAGAAACAGTTTGGTTGGAAAATACACTTTTTTAAGTTTGGAATAAAATAATTTTGTTAATTTACCAATAAACAAATAAAAATTTCAAGTTAACTTTGTAAAGAATTTAATTTGGAGAAAATTTATGTAAATAATTTCAGTTAAAATTAAACACAAATCTGAGAAATTCATTAGAAACAAAAGACAAAAACTAGACCAGAAAAATGATAAGATTTTAAACAGAACAGTTTTCATCAATGTTTGAACCACATAATGTAAATAAAAATAAATAGAAAAGTTATAGATAACAGAAAAAAAAAATGAAAATTAAATTTAAAAAATAAAAATCATGTAGTCTTTGGTCGATTTTATAAATAACTAAATATCAAAATGGCTACTTGATAAAGCTACAAACTTTTCTTCAAAGCAGTTGCTCAATGTGGCGACATTCTGTTCAGTCCATAGTTCAGTTCAACTAATCCACGCTACCTGGACACTTCTAATAACATCATTGTTATTCCTAACAGTAGCTCTAGCTTCTATTATATGACATCTCAATTCACACTCACATCTCTTTGGCACATTTCTTGTGTGCCAATATGAGTGGAATAGACTAACAACTTTCATACAATCCCAAAAAAAAGGTCTGCTAGTGTCAGATTGGAAGAACGAGGTCGCCATTTTACTTGTCAGTTTTGATCAATCTATTGCTTACTAAATGTGTTATTTAAACGATTTATTACATCACAACAATAGTGAGGAGGTGTGCCATCATTGAAAAATCACATCTGCACTCTTAACTGCAAGTGGAATATCTTCCAACCCATCAGATCTGTTTACAAAAAGCATTAGGCTTTCAATTGTTTCTTTCTCCACTAAGCCTTTGCAGTAAGAAAAAAACCTATAAGATTATTATCAAGAAAACCACACCACACATAAAATGAAAAAGTGTGTTGGAAAAAATTTGTAGGAGTCTTATGGGGATTTTCCTCTGCCCAGGTCTGAGTGTTTCAATTATTCACAATGCCGTTTTTTGTAAAACAAGATTCATTAGTAACTAGAATATTAATTTGGAAATTGGGATATTGTTCAAATTTTCTAATTAAAAATTTCATCTGTTTATCAAAATCAAGTGCAATAATTCTTGTACACATGTTATATGAATAGCTATAATTGTTGCTCTACAGGTATAACACTAGCCGAACAACTTGATTGCGAAACATGAAAGTGATATCATAACCTTCTTTTGCCTGAACTGGGAAATAATTGTACTGCATTCAATACCTTTACCGTTTGGCATTTCTCACAAAATGTTCATGACCATCAAATCATCGCGGTTTAAGCATATCTGTTTCCCGAACTCGCTTCTTCAAAACCTCAAATGTTTTATGACCAAACAAATTTGTGATATTACCCATTGTGAATGACTGACAAAACATTAACAGCACAAACGCAGTTCAAATGAATATTCAAATGCTAGACACTAAACTTAATTGTTGATCAGCTGTTACTGCCAATTTATGAAAAAAATAAATATTTCAATAAGTTTTAAAAGGATGTCGTTCAGAATTTATTTTTATAATTTTTTGCATTTGTATTTAAATTGGTCTGTTTAAAATCATATCACTTTTCCGATCCACGTGTTCTTTGTTTCTAATTAAAATTGAACTTCACAAATTTATGTTTAATTTTAATAGAATTATTTACATCAGTTTTCTCAGAAATAAATTCTCTTTAAAGTTAACTAGAAATATTTATTTTTTTATTGGTAAATTATCAATGTTTTATTCCAAACTAAAAAAGTGTGTTTTCCCACAAAACTCTTTCGTGATTTACTCTGTTTTTCTTAAAACTTAAGTGAAATGGAGGTCTGGGAACACTTTTATTCAATTTCTTTGATTAAAAGCCATGTGGAAGCACCAAATGTGTGCTTGATTTGTTTCTGGAGAATTTTATTATAGTTTGCTTTGTGTACAAAAGACAATATTTTCCGGCCTCCATGGCTGAGTGGTAGCGTCTCAGCCTTTCATCTGGAGGTGCCGGGTTCAAATCCCAGTCAGGCATGGCATTTTTCTTACATGCTACAGTTCTTTCATCTTATCCTCTGAAGATATATCTTAACAGTGGTTCTGGAGGTTAAACATGACAATATTCATTTTTTTAAAATTGAGGGGCTGAAATTTGTAAGTTTTAAAATATATAAAAATAAAATGTTGGTAAAAACAATGAAATGTGATCTGAAATTACCATTCTGAATATTTGTTCCTGTTACATATAAGTAATTTTAAGATCCTTCTTGACAGAATTTTTCAGATAGCATACTTTACCCTTTGAATGTATCTGCCTATGCATTAACAGTTGATGTACATATTTCTTAATGCATTTATCAGATCAGTAATTTCATTTATTTTGTCTTAGTTTAAAATACATGTCTGAGGACATAAAAAAAAAAAAAAAAAACATATGTAAGCAGAGTTTTTATTTTAGTTCATTATCAACTATGATTTTTCTTAAAAGAAAGATCTGTTTAAAAATGCTGTAAAAAAAAGTTTAATATTAAATTGTATTTGCTCTTTAATCTATCATTATACTAATATTGCAATAAATGGTGTTTTTAGATCTATGTGATTGATAGTGCTGACAGAAAACGACTTGATGAAACAGGCTATGAGTTATCTGAATTACTACTTGATGAAAAATTAGCTGGAATTCCATTGCTGATCTATGCAAATAAACAAGATTTACTACATGCTGCATCAGCAGCAGATGTAGCCCAAGCCCTTAGCTTACATTTAATTAAGGACAGGCCATGGCAGATTCAAGCATGTTCAGCAACAATTGGTGAAGGAATAAAGGTATAATAAATATTGTTTTTAAGACATATTGTAATGCTGCAAAGATACAATTTCAAAAAGTAGCCCTTTGGCACTGTAACTTGTAAATTAAAATAATCTTAAAAATAGATAAATCAATCAGTAGTAATTACATAAAATTATACAGGAAAAAATAATTAGCATATTTTTTTTATAAAAAGAATTTTTATCCCTTTTTTACAAGTTCACATTTTTGTCAAAATATTGGGTAATTATTTAAAAAGATAACACATATTTAGATTTCAATAATAATCTTGGCACATGTTGTTGTCAACATGTCATGGCACATGTCACTATGCTTATTGTAAATATGTAAAAAAGTGTTGCTTTATTGTAGTTTTTGACTTAAAAGATTTTCAGATGAAAGATAAAATATTATATATTCCTTTATCAGTGAGGTTAGTGTTTTGAATTTTTATCAGTACTCTAGTACACATTTTTTTTACATTTTTTCTTTTTTATGTAATTTATATCTAATGTTTATTATTCATCCTTAAATATACTTCATTACAGTTTGTGTTTACTGATTTCAGTTATTGATAGATTGTAATGAAACGTTGTCATTAAATTACAAAAATGAAATTGAGTTTCTGAACTTTGTACAAACTTTTGTTTGTTATATCAGCAAACATAATCTAACTTTGTTTAATTAACCGTAAATAATAAATTGGCTGATTGGTATACTGAATCAGTAATTGTATGTAATATGTATTGTACTTGTAAAGTTTTCGAATTACATTTCTGGTGGGGGTACTGTATAACTTACCAGTCAATTTACAAAATTTTTGGTGAGGGTACTGTGTAACTTACAAGGGGCATAACTGTGATAAAAGGCATCATATTGAGAAAAGCTTTTTTTGATATTGTATGTGAGACATTTTTATTGGAATAAATTATATAAAAACATAGTTGTATGAATAATACTAATGTTTGTGTCATCATTGAGTTTTATTCCCTTTCTCATATTTTAAAAAATTAATCATTTTTACAACAAACAGATGGTAAAATTTAAAGATAATAATTTTTGAATGTGCGTCATCTTTCTAAAATAATTACCTGTTCTTGCATGAATAACGCATTTCCGCATTGCCAGTCACTGTGGTGGAGTTCTCCACCTTTAATTTCCAAGGTTCTAAGCTCAAAACCAAGTCAAGTTTCACATTTTTTAAATCATAAAAAATTAATTCTCATCATATAATAGGTGTAACCTTGAAAGTGCTTTAGGGTTGGTGGAAATAAATAAAAAACTAGATATATTACAATATTACAACAATTAACCTTTTTTTAACCAATTTTTCTCCACCTGAAGTATATTTAGATATACATTAGGTATTTATTACTCTGAAGTAATTAGTACAACTCTAAAACTTCAAATATACAATGTTTTTATTTCAAGGAGGCCATTAATAGCACTTTGGTAACAATAATGGACCCTTCTATTTTTTTGAGGGCCTTAAAAATTTATCTGCATTTCTGATGTCCTGTCTAAACATTATTTTTTTTTAAATTGTGATTCTATTTTATAGATATTCAAATTGAAAGTGTAAACTGGTAATAAAACCGATTAAAGCTTCCAAAATTAATTATCAAGTATAAACGCTGCAGATATTATACTAACCGATTTAAATCACAGTGAAGACCTAATACTGTGGAATAGCCATTTTTTCAAGTACCTTTTTATCCTAAATTAGAATTTTTTTCATATATGAAATGAAAATGATCAGTCCGCATAAAGTAAAAATGAAAAGGAAATAGTAATGTTTTCTATCGTAACTTATTTGTTTGTACGAATTGTTGGAAATCAAAAATGGAAGATATCATATTTTTAATACTGTAAAAAATAGACAATATTCCTCGTTCAAAATTTCTTGTGTAACTCTTACGGTTTCTGAAACGGTTATTGTAGCATCTTTGAAAAGAACATTCTATGGAGGATGTTGTAGAATATTAACTTATTCTTACAGTGAACCACAATGCAAAATTTTCATTAATGATAAATTTAACATTTTTGCTGCTTGAACTGTTACATTATTACTATTGTATCGCTTTGGTTAAATGTTGAACCATTCTCTATATACATCCACTTCACTACATAAACCTGTTACGTCTCACTGTGGTTTGCAGCAAGATAAAAATTAAAAGTAAATTAGCGCCCTGATTTATGTACCTCCCTGACTATTTCTTTTTAATAATCTTTCAATAATCTAACCTTTTCAAAGTATGTTTACTTCAACCAAGAAAATAAATCTTTATACTTATAGTACCCTAATATATGAATCTGTTACTATTTTTACATTGGTTTATAAATGATAATAATAAAACAGATGAACTCCTTTTAAACTCTTTTCAGATCATTCATTTCTTAATTACAATTATGGTAATTGGAGATTTTACAGCAGTTTAATTTATGTACTTATTGTTGGTGAAAAATTAATACAGTAGAAATTACTTACATCTCTTTATATCCTTTTCTAAACATCGTTAACAAATAAATTATTAGTTTTAATTTAATTCCCTTTATTTAACTTTCTTTTCAGATAGATGTATTTAAGAAAGATTTAATAAAGATTACTTTAAAAATAATTTTTTAATGTTCATTTCTCTTGCAACTAATAATATTTTTATACCATTGACTGATTTATAATTATTTTTTTTAATGTCGTTGACACATGAACTGCTTAAGATTTTTAAATATGAGCCCAAATAATGTCTCTGTTGAATTCGTCCACACCAGATTTGAGGAACATATTCAGGAACTAAAAATAATAGAATCAAATTTTTCAAATTACTTTACAGAAATAGAACATAGATTCAACGACATTAAATGTACAAATTTTTCTTACATAAAAACCTGTATTTAGGCTGTTTTGTTCAGTATATAAACCCAAGTCTCAACATACTTTAGCATGTAAAATTATATAATAAATATATTAAGTCTGACTAAACCCTTAAATTAAATGAAGAAACATTACACAAGTAGAACATATTGTTAGATTACATTAAAGGGTTTCTTATAATTTTTAAGATAAGATAACCATTAATTATCAAAAATAGTGATAGAGAATGCTCTACAGAAGATGCTGAAGCTTTAGTTCCATTAATTTGAAAGCAGTCATTTTAAATATTTAATAATTTTCAATTGTTTCAATGTTTTACCATGTTGCTTAACAGTTAATAATAATATCTTAATTTTAATTTAAAAGTACAAACACTGAGCATCTTATATTTATTTTTTAAGCATTAAACCAAAAATTAACATACATCAACAAAATCTTTACATCTCATTAGCAATGTAAAGAAACTAGAATCACACTAGAAATTCAATATGTTTATGCAATTTATCTCTGCAGTGTATAATAGGAATAGACTTCACTTACACAAAGTTTACTAATTAACCATCATGCACAGTTTATTTTACAAAATTTCAAAAGAGGACTAATCATAGAAATAAATGGAAGTTTATTGAGTATAGATCTGTAGAAAACCAGTCGTCTTTAGATTTTACTTAAGTTAAATTTGATTTTTGTATACAGAATGTCTAATAAGCATTAAGCATTATTACCCTTCTGTTTTTAACCTTTTCAACAAAAATTTAAAATTTTTATCTTAGGCCGAATAAAATATCAATCGAAAAGTTTTTTTTTTTTCAGTTAAAACATCTTGAATGTGTGGACTGGTTTCTCCAAACATGAGTCTTATATATTATACGGTACTGAAACAATCCTACAATAAACCAAGCGTTTGAGTCTTAACTGAGAAAAAACAAATAGTATAGTGCATGAAACAAATTTTACTGAAATAGCATTCTAGAAACTCTACCCTTCAATGTTATTTTGCAACTCTCAAACTGGAAATCACCATTTAATTTTTTCTTCATTTAAAACTACATTACTGCTGTAGAATGATCGCTCATTAAAATAAATTAATTCCTGTAACTGCTCCTCCCAAAAATGGTGCCCATTAAAGTAGTTTTGTCTGCATGTATTATTTATGAGAAGATAAAACCATCTGGATTAGATTAACATTTGTGAGTTACCCAGCTGTACAAAAAATTACTGTAGATCTAAAATTGTGTGAGAGAATTCATACCCTACATATTTTCTAATACTGTGATTGAAATCAATTTTATTCAGGAAAATGTATGGAATAACTGTTAATATCCATGTAATTACAAATCATTTTCTTTAGATGACAAAATTTGTTCTTATTTCAGTAATATGTATAGAACACATAAACATTTTTCTCAGTTGGCTAAGAAATGTTTTAGCCTGTGGTTATGAATGTATTATATTGTTTAATAATTATTTCTTAAAAAAAGTGCATAGAAAATGAGACCTTTTCTATTGCTAATAAATAAAAAAAAAATTACATAAATTTACTATAATTCAGATGTCAAGTCGCCATCAGAAATAAGTTGAAATCAATGTTATATGAATTCAGTAAGATCAAAATGGGATAAATCTATTTCTTATTTCTTTTTATTGTGTTCTACAGTAAAAGTCAGGACACATTATGTAAGTGTAATGAAATTTATGATTTAGTAATTACGATTTTAACTGGCTATGATATACAACAAAAAATTAATGTGACTGAATAGTTATGCAAATTCTGAACATTATTAAATTAAAATTAAAATAATGTTTATAGAGATAATATTTAAAACAATTTTAATCAGTGTTATATAAAACACATTTCTGTGATTGTACTAAATTAATTTTTTATTTCAGGATGGAATGGAATGGGTTAGTAAGAATGTTGGAAAAAAGAAGTAAACCTATATCAATAATTAACAACTGAAAAATAAAGTTACTGGATATGGGCTGAATTTCACTATGTCAATCACAAGACTGACTATGAACCACCACAGTGTGCCTATATTAAAGATGTAATTTTTCATAATACATATCACAATTTTATCACAATCTATTGCCTTGACTTGCCTTATCATGCACAAAGATAACCATTATTAAATAAAATTTTATTTGTAGTTAAAAATAGTTTTAATTATTTTTTTTTAATTATGTAGACGATTTATATTTATGTTAACTAAAAAATTGCATAAGCATATGTACTATATTGTTAAAAGGAATCAATAAATACTCATAAATGTACAAACGATTGCTCTTTAATAGAAATGTTCCACAGTGTTATTAGTGCAAGATTTATGCTTAGTATATATTGGAAAATAATTATTTAATTAAAAAAACAAATTTGAATATGCATAAGAAATTTTTGAAGTAACAAATGTAGGAATGGAAAACACAATAAGAGGTTGTAACAGGATACTGATGAATGAAAGAAAGATCAGATAAAAGTTAAAAACTATACTAGAAATATATTAAGTTAAAATACTGTTTTTGTAAATGAAGATTGTTTGTTAACTGGATTTTAAATTCCAGCCACTTTGGAATAACCAAAGGGGTCATCCCATTTGCTAAGTGGGAGGAAAATAATAAAATTCTGAGATTTAAAATTATTAAAACCTAACATTCAAAAATCAGAAACTGGTCTTGCAGTATTTGAAAAATCAGAATTTCTCATTTAATAATAATTTTTAATTACACAAGTTTTTTTTTAATAAGATTTCTTAAAAAAAATAATGAAGAGTTTGTTTAAAAATATTAAAAAATAAAGTAAAACATTTTTTAAAAAAAATAATGAAAACTAAATCACTAGAGCAATGTATATATACACACAATTATTTTTAGGGGTGGTTAATAAATCTTGAGAAAAATCTTTTTATAAAAATATTCATAAACAAATGTATAGGTTAAGCTTAACAAATTTGTTTAAGTAAAGTTTTGTCTAAATGTAACATCCTCTTCAGTAGAGGTTAAAAAGAAGAAAAATAAAATTTCAATAAATGTTTTGCATTTTAGATCGGGTTTATAATTTAAAAAAAAAAGTAGGGATTTCTTATTAGTTCTATATATGAAGTATGGACTTTCAAAAGTATTTAAACTGAAGGCAAGAGAAAATATATAATTCAATTTTAGAAGTTGGGGGTTGGGAGATGCGTCCATTCAGCCTCTGGTATAAGACAATCTTTAAATTTTTTTTCAGAGATCCTCTGATTTTTTTTATTATCAGCTTTACATCATCACTACTAACATTTTATTCAATTGATGTTATAGTTTTTATTAGCTTCAAAAAGACATTTTTCTGTTGTATGACCAAATATTGATTTGTAAAACAACATATTTTTTTATTAATCTGCCCCAATTGCATTCATATCTCACAAAATAAAAGAACAGAAATGTTGGCCACATTGATTCATCGAAATGAATACTAACAAAAATTCGCTTCATTATCTAATTGTAAACATCGGCAGCTATGTCATTGATCACCTCATTACTGTGCAGTTAAAAAGTGGAACCTTTTTCAATTTTTTTTTGCTTTTCTACGCCCATTAAAATATTGATCATATCAATTGCAGCAGGCAGTATGAGGTTTTCTGTGACTGTGTGAGTTTGGACATCTTAGCTAGTCTTAACTCTATGAGATAATATATTTCATGTGTATTTTTATCAGTATCAGTTGATTTACAAATAGAAGACTGTTGATATCTCAAAGTATGTAATTTTGTTTTGAAAAATTCCAAGGTTTTGCATCTGTGATCTGGTTGTTCAGTTTCCAATTGGTCAAATTAATTTTCATGGTTTCATCAAAAAGGACTTGAAAGCAAAGAACATACTGTGGCTTTCCATACAATGAGGTAAAACCACAATTTAAATAACTGTTATTGTGCAATCTTGTCTTTTTACCAATCATTTCATTGGATTTAGATGGCTCACTTTGTTTTTTCACAAATCTATTAATTTTGCATAAGAATCTAACTGAAAAACAAAAACCAGTTACATCGTTTGTCCACCCACTAAAAAACTGAAAACTAGTTATTATTTTCAATGAAACTATGCTTTTAAAGACTTATAAAGACACCAGATGCATGCATTGCATTCAACACTAAACTGATGTTCTGCAATCCATAACACCTCTTTTATACTGTGGGGTACATGTTATGTTCAAATGTATCAAACGCATGTTCGAATGTGGTGCTCTCACAGCGAATATTATGGAAGAAGATGAAATTACAAGGAACACGTACACACCAGGTTGGAACCTGTAAATTGCTCATGTCTACACTTCATACTTCCATGTAAGTACTCATCGCTATCAACAAAGCTAAATAATTTAATTTCAACTAGATTTAATTGGGTTGTTGGGGGGGGGTTCACAAAATATTCCTTACATATATTTTTACTTTTTGGGTGTCGTGTAGCTGAAATTGTTGAGAATCACTGGTCTAGATGATCTAATGAATCCTAAAATCAAATGTTTTATAAAAAAACTGGTACCATATTTTTGATGTGATCACCGTACTTTCTCCTTTAATATAGTTATTCTAGCTTTATTCACCAGAAAAGTAAAATTATTTAGAATATAAATGAGGAGTGTAAATGGTAAAGACCGTAAGTGCCAAAAAAAAAAAAAATTTTTTTTTTGCTCAAAAGATCATATGTTCCAAGGGTAATAACCTGGTAATAGCCATATGTCCCAGTAAAACTTATTTTAGTTTGTAGAGACGCTGGAAGATTGCGCTTGTAGCATATGTACTAGCATCTGCCAAAAGTGTTTTTCAGCTCTCCTGTGAAAAAAACGTTTTGGCACTTAGGGTCTTAACCATTTTCACTCCTCAAATATTCTTATTTTCTGAATCATTCAAATTTGTTGATTAGATTTAAAATATTTCGATTTCCTAGTTTGGGGTTTCAAAAGCTGTTTACTCTGGTTTTTGTTAAGGTTTTTGTCATGGAGAATAACAGCCGGCTCTGTAATAAGAGCTATCTTGAATGACTGGACTTCTGCTTTGTTTATTGTTATATGAAAACACTGTTCTTGGTATACTGAAGGTTTTTGAATTAGAAAGGGAAATCTGTTATATCAAAGGGAAGTAAGGGATGAAGATCATCTTCCCTGTCCAAGATTGCTGTTTCTGTAACATAGCTGTAGAGGGCTTTGATTCCATAGATGCTATTGCATAGGTGTAAGTTCTACAACAATATATAATGGATGCTCCCACCTTGAGGCTGAAACAGTGATAGAATAAAATCCCAGAAGTAGAAATGTGTAAGAACTTAATAGGAAGGTGTCCTATATCTCCATCAAGTCCCCAGAATTCTACTTCACAACATTGCTTCCCAGTTCTTTTAACAGAATTTTTCTCCTCCTTTGAGTCATTCTTAATTGTTAAAGATAGCCATTAAACAGCTTTCCCTATCATTACACATCTTCATTATCATTATACAACACTGACGTACTCTAAATCAGAATCCACCATTGTAGTTGGATTCCTCAAATTGTCATGCACTCAGAAAAAGTTTCTTCATGTCCTCAACGAGCATGCCATTAGCCGATCAGAAAGCTAGCAAACATTTTTATCTTCTTTATGGTGTATTTGATTTTGATTTCAGGAAAAAAGTATTATTATAAGCCAGCTGGAATGCTAACTTCAAGGATGTATCATCAGTGCATGTTCCTCATGGCTCGTTTGGGAGCATCTGCCTGAAGTCCCGAGCTTGCAGCTCTGCCAGTATGCCCATGAGCCTTTCATTGTTATAGATGCCCTGGAATGCTTCAACCCCTCCCTTGCTTGTGAGCTACAATGTGCAAACATCCAGCACAATCAACTTATTTCAAAATATTTGCACCATATTATTCTGCTGTAAGTGGTTCAAATATAATGGGAACTTGCAAACTGAGGAGCTGTATTTCTACCCACCACTGGAGCTGTTGTAGTGCCTGAGGAAATGACTTTTGAGCACTACTTACGGCCTGGGTTTAAAAAGCTAGATAATGATTGAATAGACAGGATCTATTGATCAAGAATGTTTCACCATGACCATTAAGGTACCTTGTCTGACTTCAAGTTAATATCTATCTACTAGACCTTATTTTGAGCTTGCATACGTTACTGCTAAACTATTAGTAAATACCAACTAAGACTGCTCATTACAACCTAATGCATGCCCCATATGTAGTTTTGGATAAGATAAAAATGTATCACTAGAATATGCAGGTAGCATACAAATAAAGTAGATGAATCTTCCTGTAAACAAAATTTAAAGTATGGGATAACCATTTAATGTTCTAATAACAAAAAATATTATTAAAAATTTAAAATTTTATAAGGTTGTTGTTACCAATCGGTTACATATTGTAATTGACATCAAATTTTTTGCATCATTATTGATTAAGTAAGTTTCCCAAATAATTTCAGTTTAATATATATATATATATATAACCCTCTAATAAAACTAATTTTGTAACTAGTTTCTAAAAATGTAGGGCTAGTGTGATTTATCTTGTCTTGCAAATTTATATTGACCCATGTGCCCTTTTACAGTATTATAATTCAATCTTATTTTTATTTTACTGTTTGGATCCTAAAGTGTAATTTTTGGCTTTAAAAATCAGTTTATAAAGGTCTGTGTATTTATGCTACTTGATTGAAGGAGCATTTGGTTTTTTTTTGCAATTTAGATGTTTTTAAACTGAGCCTATCAAAACAAATACAGTTTTATCTTTATTCTACAAAATAAGAAAGTTCATTTAATCAGGAATAAGCACTGAATATTAAAAACACACATTTGACAAACTCCCCCATTTTATTATTTATGTTATATATTATATAGTTATGCTAATACTAGTATAAGTACTACTAATTCTAATACTAGTATTAGTAATACTAATACTAACTTATATTTTACTTATACTTATTATTACTTACATACTAATTATATACATATTATTAAATAATTAATTTTATTAACCATTTTTTAATTTAAGTACTGGTTTGTTTCAAAAAAGAATCCCTTCATATTTCTGAAGAAACCTCTCACTCCTATATTACCTTTTTTTTTTAGGTATTGATGAGTTGCAAAGGAATACCAGTTATGTACTCCCCATGGGGTCTTCATGGGGGAGTGTCGGCTTACTACCGACTAAACCTCTCTCGCTGCTCTCCGCCACCCGGACACTAGACCTGCAATTAAGCATTACTCAGTCTTGGGGGGGTTTCCTTAGGGTTCAGTTAATCTGGAGTCTCTGTGCCTCATCATCACCACCCATCCATGTGAGCACAGATGAGTGACAACTCGGCAGAGAGCTATCTGTCACCCCTTCTCCCTCCAGTCTTACTCTTTATCACTGCCATGGTGGATGGAGAGCTTGGTATATACCTCGGAGCTAAACATATGTGGCACCAATTCTTCCGGTGTTAATTCACTAATACATGCTCTCGTTCTATATGTCCTCCCCGCTGGACATACGAATAACATGTGCTCAAGTGTGTCTCATAGTTGGCAGAACACACAGTCTGGGGATGTCCTTTTTCCAATTTGGCAGAGATATTCTTCAAATGTGCCATGTCCTATAAAGATTTGTGACAAATGGTAGTTATTTCTCCGTGTCTTCTGCTATACCATGCATCCAAGTTGTTTACTAGTCATCTGGTCCATTGTGCCTTTTTTGTCTCTCTCCATTGTTGTTCCATATTATTTTAAGTTCTGCTCTAGCCTCATCACGGTCCCTGCCACCGTACTGGTCCCTCTTCTCCCCGACTAACAAATTGATTGGGGGAACTAATGTTAAAACACATGAAACCTCATATGACATGATACGGTATGCAGAGGCCACACTTAGAAAAGCACCTCCATGAACCTTTTGTAGCCTAGCCAGATTTACTTTCCTCTCGATGGCTCTACACCAGACTAGTATCGCATATAACATAATTGAAGGGACAACGGTCATAATCAAACTTCTCTTAGAGACTCTCGGAGCAGCCTGTGTGGTCATAAGTAGTCATAGCGGTTTAAGCATGTATTGTGCCTTGTCACAAGCAACCCTGATGTGACAGGTAAAACTGCTTTAGTGATCAATTACAACTCTGAGACATTTCACAATGTCTTTCTCTTGAATCTGATTCTTACCAATTCTGAGCTTTATCTGCCCAATCCTCCTACTATAGACAACTGCAGGCCATCAACAACTGCAGGCCATCAACAACTGCAGGCTAAGTATGAAACCTTGAGGTACCCCCCCCTCAATCTTTTATCTGATAAGCCTCTGGAACTACTGTTAAGGTATTACTTCAGAGGATGAATGAGGATGATGTGTATGAATGTGAATGAAGTGTAGTCTTGTA